>VSDK01025218.1:0-32500 GCA_009767595.1 Symbiodinium kawagutii
CAAGTTTACGTGTAAGCATTCGGGTTCGTGGGCTTCATCTTGTTTTAGCAAGGGATCTATAAGCCACCAAGTTATGGTGGTATCCATGGTAGTTACACCTCGTCCTTGGAACATGTCACTGGGGAGTCCAGGCCATCGCCACGGCAGCGCATTGCTTTGGCTGCACAGCAGCCCAGGGGTCCGGCTGACAGGGAGCCTTGGTGTAAGCTGAGTTTCCATGGGCCCTCAGTGAGGTGATACATGCGGCTGAGATGGGTATCAACTTCAGGTTGTATGAGATGGATTAAGTTGAAAGCAACAATCATAGCTTTTTTATCAGTCATAGTTTAGTAAACACATCAGTGAATATCAACAATCAACTTGAATTTGATCATGAACTACGATTGGTAATATGCGTTCATATGTTTATTGACTGGAATTGGTAGCACTCGAGCATGTTCATTGGATCACATTGGTATCATTGTTTGTGATCACTATTTGAGCAGCTTGATACAAATGTGATACAAATAGTGATCACAAACAATGATACCATTGCGAAATAGCAACCATCGGATAATCTTTCACAAACCGACAGAGGCTCACTTATCGGTTTATCCCCATTGTGAAATACAACGGTTCAAGAATCAATCACTGGGGGCGCCACTCTGCTAGTGCTGACGCGGAAGGGTCGTTGGGAAGCACAACTGCCATAACGATATGACAACACGGCTGGGTGTACAGATGGGGTACCGGCTGGAACTCACCAATGAAAAGTGAATTTATATTGTGTGGTTCTCAAAATAGGGGTAACTCCCCAAAGGTTGGTTTATTGCTATAGAAAATTGCAATTGGATTCAGAAACCACCATATTGTGAGCTTGCTGCTTAAACTCTGGTAGCAGTTTGAGACAACCTGGTGGCTCCAAACAGATGAGAACCACAGCACGGGGCCTTCGGGCCCCGTGCTGTTTCTTGATGGCTGGGACCCGCCCGGTTTCCGTAGTGTTGACACTGAGTTTCATTGGAATAATCTCCTGTACAAGTTGGCCGTTGATGCTGTTGTTCTTTCCCGAATCTCCACCAGGTTTACAACAGTCTACCTCGGTATGAATCCCAGAACAAATGCTGAGTAGGGAATATTGCTGATAAATGATGGTTATACACAAACAGCCCACATCGGCTCGTTAGCGCTGAGTGTACGCAGACTGTGGGGTGATAACAGGTCAAACACTCAGTGCCCTCAAATGGGTTTGCTCTAGTGAACGGTGCATTTTCCAGTTAAAAGAACGGGTCCACGGAAAAAATGATCAGGATGCAAGGTAGGTATACCAGGGTAATTATACCAAAGTAAGATCACATAATGATCAGGCTATACCATGGAAAGCTAGGTCAGGTAGGTCCCCAAGCGACCCACGTCAGCGTCCATCTTTTGCGGCAATTTCGCTGCGACTGGACCCAAAGACACCACGTGGCACAACTGCACTGCATGATGGCGCGGCATGGTGCGGCATGGTGCGGCATGGCGCGGCACGGAGTCCAACCAACGGTGAGGTGAGCGTCCCTACTGCCAGCTACGAAAGCTATCACAACGCGGAGAGGCGATTTCCAACATGCCATTTACATGAATTTACATTGATTTGTTGCAAGAGGTATACAATGTTCATTGATGATGGCGTTTTTTTGTTCCTGAATACAAAATACTCGATGAGCTAGTTCAGAAGCTATGGTAAGGAAAGGTCATGCCTTCTTATCTTCTCACTACCTTCTGATCAACTATTTGCCCGTATGACCTTTTTTCATGTGAAACCAAATGAATCATGATCCAAGGGTGCAACTACCATTATCGCTCTTGCATGATGCGTTGGAGGTGATCAAGGAATAGCAGAACGATCACATTTCCATGTTGCATTGGGTGGTTGTTTTTTATTGTTTCAGCAAATTACCAATGTGCATGATCGCATGTCACCTTTCCAAGCATAAAAGCAGGCAACCTCACTTCTTAAGCATCAACACACTCCCGCTGAAAGACAAAGACACGATAATCAAAAACGTTTCAGATATGGATTAATCAAACTACGAAGATATTGAATAATTAAGAACTCTTTCAGCTTTGTTGAAATAGAGTGATTCAACGACATTGAAGCAGAGACTATCCGTAATCCATTTCAGTTCAGGATGGGCACCAGCCGAACGTTTGATGTTCAGATTATGGTGCTGTAGCTCCTGGTGCTACCACCCAAGAAAGAGATCTCTATCCAGGGGAATTCATAGCATTTGGAGGTACACCATGGTATTTGGAATGAGTGGGGATCTCTTCACCCTCTACTCCTTGTTAAGATCAGAACATCATCTCTAAATCATTGTTTGTTGGGATGTTCACCTAGTTGAAGATTTTGGAGGATCCTGTATGTGGTATGTACTAGTTTCCATGATCCCCAATCAACAACTAAGGATTCCCTTCTAAGAACTCTCAATTTGTGGGTGAATTGGCACTCCAGTTGAACCCAACTCTTATCCTCAAGGCAAAGAGGGTTTGACCATAGCTGCTTGGGAGAATTGGAATTATTTGGTTGGACAACTGCGCGCAACGGCCTGTTGCACACTTGTGCGTCGCGCCGGAGAAGTCAGTTGATGCTGTGCAATGTGTGAACCGGTCCAGCGATTTTCCGGTGGCAAGGTGTGGTTTGTTCCGTGCTGCAGCCGAGATGACATGCTGATAGAACCAAGTGAATCGTGGCCAAAGGTCCATGTTGATCCCATGTCTGTCAATTGGTCAAAGCACTGAATCACATCAGTGACTGCATCGATACATTCGGCACTGCCCAAAGCTGTTTCAAGACACTGAGGAAGTTTCCAGAGGATTGGTACATCTTCCCTCAATTGATGGTCCCATTTGAATCATTTGGGCTGCATGGTTTCCGCACATTGATGACTCTTCAGCTGAAATACCTTCGCCGAGCCGTCGCGCTTGGGGGCGTTGAGTGTGAAGAGTTGAGCATACTTTCGTGTTGTTTGGACTGCATGTTTGATATCCTGAAATCATCAATCTCCTGAAATCATCAATCTTTATGCCTTTGACTAAACAATATCTGGTGTTTGACCAAACAATACCTGAGAAAGTCATTGTCCATGTCTGGTGAATCTAGAAACCGATCGAGTGCATTCTTTGCAGAATAGCTACATGGAATGCTCGGTAGGCTTCATCCATGAATGCATTGTTGCGAAAGTGCTAATGAACAGACAGAATTGCAGTGAATTGCACAAGTCTCTCACTTAGAATGGGCCAGTAGATGTGCCACTTGACTCCTGGGAATTCTATTTTCATCGATTTTGGGTCTAAAGAATGTTCCGTCCTACAAAATATAGCTTGGTTGTGTGTTGGGGGGCTGTGTACTGCATCACCATTTGTGGACCTACCATTTCATATTAGGAGAAAGACAAGTGGAGTATTTGTGAAAAGTAAGTGCCATTCAATGCTGGGTGATATCCCTGTAAAATCAATGAATTTCTATAGCAATCTATTGTATTTGTCAAAATCATTGTTTCATTATCGATCCTGATCGTATATCTCCGTAGCACTCGTCCATGATCAATTATAGAGTTGTAATCATCACTTGATCAACTATATATATATATATATATAGTTATAGTTATAATTGCTTTATATGCCGGGGGGGTGTTCACCATTGATTTATATGTGAAAATGATCAATTATAGTTATAAACATCCCCTGTATCGCCATTGATTTCCATTGAAATGCTGGGCTTTTCGCCGTGGATCACTCCATAGTCCTTGCCATCACAACCTTAGCACTGCGTCCTTCGGTTGGCCGTGATGCTGCCGGGGATGACCCGGTCATCCCCGGGCGGGCCGACTGCGGAGCGTGACACCATGCTGTGCCAGGATGATGTTCAACATCTACTGGTTGGCGGTTAAACAACCACTAGTTCGGGGATAATCACCAGCAAAAATAGGAGATAAGAACCAGTTTAATGGCCAAAAATGAATTAAACGAGGAGATTAGAACCAGCAACAATGGTTCAACCGCCACTATATAGTTGGTGGGTTGAGTGACAAAGGTTCCCCAGTGACTTGGGGATGGTTGGTTAACGAGCATATGGGTGTTTCTCAAAATAGGGGTACCCCCCAATCATCCATTATTCACCGTTTATGGTAACAAACCAGCCATATTTGGGGATACTCCATGGCTTAAGAAACCACCATATTTTTTCAGACGAGTTGAAACCACCAACCACTTTATGGTGCCCTTTCTGACCGTGGCAAAATCCGCCGTTGTGGCGATGCGGGTTGCTATGGTCGCCTGTGGCTCCGGTGCTGTTTTTGGAGCTCTGATTGGATGACCAATGTCAACCAGTGGATGAAAAGATCCCAGGGAGATGGCCGGCTGTGACTGGTAACGCTGGAGCACCATGGCTTACTACTGGCTGGTGGTTGGGGGAGAGCTATGCCAAGGAGCCAAGGGTATCCCAGCCACTGGCCCTTTTGAGGGGGAGTCAACTTAAGGAGCTACTAGGAGTGGCCGTTCACCAAATGGTAGATTTACCCCTACCTTTCCAGTTACTTGTATAATAGGTAACCATCCCTCCTTGGGGTTCGCTGGTTACCTACTATAGAGGTAACTGGAAGGGTAGGGTACCATAGGCTTAACCCCAACATGGTGATCAGTAGGTCATGCTGGTCCCCAACTTGTAGAACAGTTCCACCAAATGGGACAATAAGGTGGTAAGCAAGTTGTTGGGGTCTCGGCAGAGGTGTTTTGAATCAGGTTCCCGGAAAGGAAGAGATTGATGTATATTGAGATATTTGGGAGTATTGAAGATATAAGAGTATCTAAGGTGTAAATGTATAAATAGATAAACAAATCAAAATAAATAAATGAAATAATAAACAAGCAAATAAATAAAATGAACAAATAAACAAATATGTATATATATATGTATCTCCAAACTTGCGGATCCGAAACCATGGAGCTTTCCTATGCATATTTGGCGTGGTTGGCAGATACACTCATGGCTTTGGTTTTGGACCAGAAACTCGGATCGTCAGGGTGAGATTGACAACAAGAGACTATTCACAATGCATGGTAAATTGGATCTCACCTGCGAGCATCATACGTAACCATCATGGCAACTATCATGGGAAATACTCGTATCATGAAACCACGGGCTATTCTTGGTGAATTGGGTATGGCATTATGGATCATGCCGGTGCTTGCAGCCAGGCTCGTCTTATGGTGTTGCTGTGTTCCTGGCGAAGATTTGACATCTGGGGTCCGGGGCACTGCCGGATTAGCTACTGGTTTGTAACGCCTAATGTCACGTTAAACTGGTTGAGTTTTGGTTGGTATTGGCTAATATCATGCAACATGATCCATATAAACCGTTGCACGAGTAGATATGAAAGTCGATTCTAGTCAAGGAAAGGATGGCCGTTGCAGCCTAGAGTCCTGAACAATGATCACTCCGGCATTGGTCTCTGTTGGTGGCGCTTGTTGTCAGTCATGGTTAGTCCCCAAGAAAAGTCGCGGTGGCCAAGTGTGCTTAAAACACTGGTGATACTGCTTATGACATTATGATGCTTCAAAGAATGGTTTAATGGTGGGTTTATGTGAGTTTGATGATGGATGAGGACTTGCTATAATGGTGGATGCTTTTCACATTATGAATCATTATGAACTCATTATGAACTCATTATGAACAAGTGTTTTGTTAACCATTATTGACTACCGATCTAGTATTATTATTAACCATGGCTTATGAACCATTTTCATCCACAGAACCAGTCACTCATTGGTTGTCCTCAGCTCCTTTCCAGCCGTCGCGTCCGTCGCGCCAGGCAGGACATCGGTGTCACACCTCATGCGGTTGACCTCGATGAGAGCGGCCAACGCTTCATGAAGGTGCCCCAAACAACCCGTGGCGCCCCCCGTGGCACCGGGGGCGTGAGCATGCATGAGCCTCGTGCACTGCCGAGGTGATGGACATGGTGATGGGTGGGTGGAATAGTGATCGTAGTTGGACCATTCATACCAGAAAATAATAATACTACCATATAATAATGGGTATAATACTACCAGTATTGTAGTGGTATAAATTTAGAGGGTAATACACCACTGGTATCGAAAGTGGTCAATTTGTGGAAAAAAATAGTGGTTATTACTTGCCATATAATAGTGGTATACCAATTGTATTACCAAATATAGTGGTTAATCGGTGGCGAATGAATGGTAGATTAATGGTATTATGGCAAATCAGCACCACAAGCATCAGTATTGTATTGATAATGATTAGTGAATGGCAAATTAATGGTCAACAATGGGTATACCAGCAGTATTGTATGAATGATGGCAAATTGATGGTTGTATTGGCTGTATTACCACTATGATGGTTCAGGGCAAATTGCGAATGGTTGTCTATGAGTTAGAAGAGTTACTGGTTAGTTACTGGTGAATAAGCACGAACAAAAGTAAATAAGCACTGGTTCGTGGTAAATAGATAGATAGTGCTTTAAGGCTAGTAACAGCGGGTTGATGGGCAGTGTTGATGGACAAATCACAACGCAATGATTTGGGAAAAGGGCATACCACAGATTGATTTCAATCAACACACTCGGATAGTTGATATTTGATTGTGATTGTTCATGCTAATCTTGAATACTGTAATCCATCCATGATGCTCCATTGTTACCATGAGCTTCTGCCATACCTGGGTTTTACCATGGTTACTTTGGTGCGATGTTTTTGCCACGGGGTTGTTGTCCATCTCCTTATCATTCAGCAAAGATGTTTGATACCACTCATGTGGGTTTACAGGGGAGGCACAAGCGAATCAACTGAAGGTTTCTTTTAGTATGCAAAATGATGCGCGAGTGTCGGCCGCAGTATTCACCATTGTGAGCCTCCATTTATCGATTGCTATTGTTGTTGCTGCGTTTGTTGCTGTTTATTATTGATCATTATCAATCATGACTAGCCACCAACTGCCAGTTTTTCTTGTTATTGCTATTGTTGCCGTTGTTGCTGTTGTTGTCGTTGTTGTTGTTGACCACTCTGATCAACCACGATCAACTCTTCTAATACTACTAAACACGATTAACCACTACTAACCATGATTAACAACACTAAACATCTACTGATCATCTACTGATCATGATTTACCACCGTTTTCGTTTGGGTTTTCGGCCCTGTTCGTTCACAGAACGGTGCGTTTCGGCAGGCCTTTGAGGTGCATGTGGCTGTCCGCCGTCTCTCGTCGCAGAATCATCGGCCCAGCTGATCGGTCGAAATGATCTGACGATCGCACGAGCTGGTCGCTACCAAGCACGAGTAGTTAGACTTATAACTAGACTTAAAACTTGTTGGTTGACAAACATATTTTGCATAGGGGTGGTTCAACCACCAACCAGTTATGGTTAATCTCATATGGGTGTTTCTCAAGTCATAGGGGTACCCCCAAGTCATCTAGTTATTAGCCATTTATTAATAAACCAACCATTGTTGGGTACCCCTATTTTGAGAAACCACCACTTGTATGTTATACTTTTAAGTTTGATATATAGATATAGTCATATTCACTTATAACTACCAAAGTCAATAAGTTGGATATAGAAATATTTACCAAGCAATAATGGAGGATGATAAGCAACAATGGAAAACAATGGTTGATGATAGGGGGACCGGGGGTACAGGATTTTGACCCACAGCCATATAGATGCTTGCAGATTGACTAAACTATGTGATAGGTTATATGTAGCAACGCTCTTGTGGGCGAAAGCGTCAGAAACCATCACTGCAAACCATTGTAGAACATTACTTGTTGGTGACTTTTACCATGGTTAATAATGGCTAGTAATAATAGCGGATCATAAGCAACAATAGCTAGTGGTTAAGCATCTACCGGTTGGTGGTTTGATTGACAGTTTTCATTTTCCCCTAGGTAATTGCCAACACATGGTTGCTCGACGAAAAGGCTTTAAAGGTGTTGAGACCACCAACCAGATTGTTTTATATGTATCCCAGCACATGGCAATGTTATCCATAAAGCAATAATATTTCTATTAATGTTCTAAATGGCCGTGAATGAATGTTTCATGAGTGTTAGCCAATTAGAATTCACTCAAAATCCTTCATGTTCTAATTATCATTATCAATTAGATTGGATTAGATCAGATTAGATTAGATTAGAATAGATATCATGATCATGAATAATTATCGATGAATGAGGCGTAGTCATGAGCCAACAATCCCAGCATGGTGGCGAGCTGACTCTCTCGAGGCTGGCAACTTCGTAGCCCCAACGCCGAGACGTTTCTGCAGTTCTTGAGCTCTGAGGATTGGCAACGAAGAGCTGGTGAATGGTTGGTTGCTACTAGGTATCCTAGGTATCAATTCAATACTGATATCCAGTATCCTAAGTATCAATATGAATCTGGATATGTACTGGTTGATCTAGATATTAGGCATTAATCTGGATACTGGATATGTACTGGTTGATCTATGGCATTAGCTTGTGTACCCATGGATATTGGCAACAAGAACTAGGTTCATAGTCAAATAGAAAAAGTCCACAGATACAAACCATGAAAAAACTGCTGATCAACCATCTCCAGGAGTTGATATATGGCTGTGGGTCAAACCCCCGTACCCCTAGTTCCCTATCATTAAACATTGTTTTCCCTATTACTGTTGGTGGAAATCCCCCATTAGTTGGTTGGTTAACTGCTTGACCCATAGCCATATATAGCTGGTATATCCCCAAAACAGTTGCTAGTTATCATCCCCTACTATTAACCATCATCAAACCAGCTAGTTCTTGGTTGGTTAACTGCTTGACCCAGCTCGCCATATAGTTGATCATTGTGCACAACAAGGCCTCTCCTACCGGGTCGCGTCTCAACCGGTCGTGTGTGGCCGGATCTGCTGGGTCAGGACATGTGCTGGGCATTGCATTCCGATTGTCAGGGCACCCTGGTGGATCGGATCTTGGAGGCGCCACAGGGTAGCAAGCAGCGCGATGCCGATGTCAACTCAACTCGGAGACGAGACGAGACGTGCATCTTAGGAAGTGGATAGGTTAACCATGGGATTGTAGGGGATTATAAGGTTCAAAACCATGGGATTATAGGGAATTATTGGATTATCGTTATATGCTTATAGGGTTATCTAATCATGGTTATATGCTTCCTCAAAGGGTACTGGTTGGTGGTTTGATGTTTTTTTTTGTTGTTTTCCCAAATGTCATTATCAACAAATGGTTAGTTGACCATATACTTTTTTTATACGGGTTGAAACTAGCAACCAGTTTTTGTCTATCATTTGTTGCACTAAACAGCTGACCAAACAGGGTTCCACTGCCGGTGTCGCTTTGAACCTTCCTGGGGAATCGATCACGACTTCGGGGCTGGTGATTTGGTAGTGCCAACCATGGCCACCCAATGATTTGCTAAGCAGTGTTCGGAGCCCATTCCGTAATTCAACAAGCATCCAACAAGACCCATAACATTGACAAATGGTGGTTTCTCAAAATAGGGAACCCCAAAAATGGTTGGAGTACTTCTGTAAATGGTTGATGACGGATGATTTAGGGGTACCCCTATATTGAAAACCAGCCAGTGAACAATCAAGAATTGCTAGCCAACAAATGCTGGTTGCTTTGACGGGCTTCTTAGCCATTTGTTGTTTGCTGCCCAGTACCTCGGGACATGATATGCATATATTTATGTGAGCTTACATAAATATATGGGTATACGTAAATAAATAAATAAATATATATATATTTGCATATTTTTGATTGTATATCTATGTATATATATATGTGTGCGTATTTGTAGCTATATCTACATCATACATATTCATTTTTTGCATGCTTAAATAGATAAATATATCTACATAAATATAGATTTGCTTATGTTTATATATATATATGTATATATATATATATTTCTTTTTTAAATCAATATATATATATTTAATGTATATATATATATGTATAATTATAAAATCATATTCCACCTCTGCTTGATCGCTTCATGTATGGGTGCTCAGTGTCCCAGGCATTCTAGTATCGAAGTCGGTTGCAGGAGAAGTATTTGGGAAAATTGCAATAAACTGAAACATAATCATCATCATGTTTGTTTGCTGCATATCTTTGGTTTTGAAAACAATTGGATCGTGTTTGCCTTGGAGTTATGGGCTGTCTTAGGTCTGAGGATAATGATCATCGCAGAATCAATGCTTAGATGCCATTATGGATGGCCACTAGATGAACCCAATCATTAGTTTGTCTTTTTGTGTGTATCCATATAGTGGGTACAAATATGCGTGGGCAAACGTAAATGTATATCTCCATCTAACATGGCAATGAAACATCCACCAAGTAATGATGTTTTCCGAGGGTTTCTCTTTAGGTATGGGTGATTCACCATTGCTATGTTAGTTTACCGGAGGGTATATTCTGTGGTGCTTGAAGGGACTGTGTTTCTGACTGCGCGTCCGCAGGCGCTTGGGACCGATCTGGATTGGAACGTGGGGGACCCATGGCGCACGGGGAGGTGGGTTCCGGTTCCCGATGTGACGGCCCTAGGGATTACGATTCAAGCCATTGCGTAAACTGTAATAACGGTGAACACATGCTTCTATGATGACTTTTCATGCGAAAAGGCTTCCGGGTTTTTCGGGATCAAACAATTTGCGATGCACCTGATGGATGGCTTAGGTTCTCCTAACAGAAAACGATTCTGAGTTCGGTGGCGACTGCGCGGTGACCCCATGTCAGTTCACATATGCACTTGCTCTTCCATGTTTGTGGTACCCTAAACAGCATCTTGGTATTGAGGGGTGTCCATGGGTGTCCAAGTTCTGCTCATGATTGCTTGCTTACTGCCCGTTCTCGGTAACCTCCCTTGGCCATGTAGGCCACTGGTACACACATACAATCACATCCATGTATGTATGCATTGAGAGAATTAAGTCCATGTGTACACGAGGAAAATCACAATAGTGAACTGTATGCCAGAAATATGTGATTGGATTGGTTACATGACATGTGGTCGGAAGTTTTAGATCTTGAATATATCATATGCAACGTCCAATGTAGGGCAATGTATATACATTATATCACTGTCCGAATTAAAAACCATGTGAAACTGTATCTACATGTTTTTTGACTTCAGTTATGAATTTCATGATATTGTGTATATACATATCTGTACATGTAAATGTGTGTATATATATATATATATGTATTTATTTACATTTATGTATATAGAAATATATGTACATGTACACCCTATGTGGACGTATATATACATATATATCGCACCCTAATTGCGGCATACGCTTCCAAACACTGAAACCTTGTAGGGTCGAATGGTTTCTGTGAATACGGCACTCCAGGTTTTGAACAGAACTCTCGGGTTTCACCAATAACTCCAGGTTGTTTTAGTTTTTTCACCCATAGACACCCCGTATTTTTCCCACATCAACGTGGTATTTCAGATTTTTTTCCAGATTTTCTCCCCAGATTTCTCCAGATTTTCCCACATAAAGATGGCAATCCCAGATTTCTCCCCAGGATTTCCCCCCCATCCCTACCTGCATAGCCTGGGCACGGCGTTGCAGCTCAGCGCTCCTGGCCGCAGGCGTTGCGCCACGCAGGGCTGGGGCTTTGGCTTTTGGACCTGGCTGCCTTGAAGAAGGCGCTCGGCTTGGGATGGGATGTGGTGAGTGATGACCACTGGATCCACTGGTCAACAAAACGGATGATACTTGATGGTGGATGCTGATGATGGCGGATGATGGTTTATGATGATGATGATGATGATGATGATGGCGGATGATGGTTTATGATGATGATGATGATGATGATGATGGCGGATGATGGTTTATGATGATGATGATGATGATGATGATGGCGGATGATGGTTTATGATGATGATGATGATGATGATGATGATGATGATGATGATGATGATGATGGCGGATGATGGTTTATGATGATGATGATGATGGTGGTTGTGATGGTGATGGTGATGGTGATGATGATGATGATGATGATGATGATGATGATGATGATGATGATGATGGCGGATGATGGTTTATGATGATGATGATGATGATGATGATGATGGTGATGGTGATGGTGATGGTGATGGTGATGATGATGATGATGATGATGATGATGATGATGATGATGATGATGATGGCGGTTGATGGTGGATGATGATGATGATGATGGTTTAATTGATGGGTTAACAGCGGTGAACAATGCAATTCGTGAAAGCATATGTCAGGCGTTCTCGGTTGCAGCGTTCTTGTGCAGCAGGGAAGGACAAGCAAGGATTTTCAAATGAAACGGTCCGAGCAATGTGCACTGTAGTAGAAGCAGTAGTACTAGGTAGTAGCAGTAGTAGTAGTAGTAGTAGTAGCAGCAGCAGGAGCAGCAGTTGTGTTTGTGGTGGTATATGCCATTATACTCACATTGGTTATACCATTTGTTGTGGCAATAATTTTCATACTAATGGTAAGAAGCAATAGTGATACTTTGAGAACCAGTATTCCGCATGAGCAAACGCTACTAGCCACCAACTCCCAGGTGTTGGTTTTCTCTTGTTTTTGTTGTTTTTTGTTGTTGTTGAAGTTGATCTTGGTGCTCTTGTTGCTCTTGTTGTTGTTAAGCACCATGAATCACTACGTATTATGGACCATTGTTGACCCTTCGAGCCATTCACCACCAACTGGTTGTTCTTTGTGGTTGTCTTCAGGTGTACCTTGTCGCATATTATGAAACAGCCAGCTGCAAGTTGTTGCCGCTGTTGCCGTTGCTGTTGGTGTAACCTGCTTCAGGTGCTGGAACACTTACCCCGGGTTCTACTTCGTCGCCAGCAGGCGACAGAGGAGCCCAAGTGCTGGTGGTTGGTGCCGGGGAAAACCCCGTTGAATGGTGGGTAGTGCTGGTTAAAGAGCCATATTGAACGGATATGGATGATTGTCCCATACCATGCCCTGCTTGCCATGTGAAGAATCCTCCAAAGTGACACAATGATGCTTTTCAAAAGCAGTTGGGATGCATAATGATCATTGACAACAAAAGATCCGCATTCGTGAGCCATGTATATTTCCAGGTGAATCGTCAGTACATATGGTAAACCTGGAGGTGGTTGATTGGCAAAATGAATCGCTCATTGATGGTTGAGGACAATGCCAACCACACCACCCACCCAACAGCGATAGCGATGACGGGATAAACATGGATAAACCAAGTATCCCTAACTGTCCCTAACAGCATGATGAGCGTTGACTACACATCATGAACTAAGCATGACGTTTCGCAACACGCCTTAGTCAGCCCAGTGTAACAGGAAAAAGCACCATGAAGCCAAAATGTGGTTCATCAATGAATGAACCAAACATCAACCAAAATTTGGAGGATTTGTCCAGCAGTATATATGCATCATGAACAATTTTGGAAAACCATCCATGGGTCATGGTTTGGGAACCCCATGAACGTCCAAAAACCAATGAGGTTTTTGCTGCTTCAGTTGGTCGTTTCTTAAGATAGGGGTACCCCCAACTCATCCAATATCTAATATCAATCATTCACGGTAAGAAACCAACGATCAAAGTTGGATTGGTTATTATCTCCTTGTCAATAGTCATTGTTAACTTGTTAGGGAATTGATGGAAACCTATAGTTAACCTATAGTTAACCTATAGTTAACCTATAGTTAACTGATGATACATTAATCAGGAAACCTATAGTTATCCGTTCGGAAACCAGCCGCACAACAAACCGGGGGCTCCCCACTGCGGAGGAGCTTCAGCCCGAGGCTGTGGCTCTGTGGTACGCTCTTCTGGGTCGTCGAACCTTGCTGGGGCAGCTGGGGTGCTTGGTGGCTCATCAGGTGGTCAGCTGGGTCCTGAATCCAGGCAGGTGACTTCAACGGTTAGACGATGCCTTTGATGTGGTAAGTAGTGGTCTTCATGTGAATGGTTGCTGATAGTGGCTAGTAATGCTAGTGGCTAATCACTCGTCGTTTTTTTGGGGGGGTGCTGGTTGGTGGATTTGCCGTTACTGAGTCCCGGCACTGCCAGCATTTGGTCGCTGACTGGCTAGTGGTTTCAGCGGCTCGTGGGCAGCCAAGCAGTCTGACTGGGGTTGATGATGGGAATTTTGATTGGTTGAATCCATGGGGATGAACGGTTGATTGGTATTTTGATTGATCGATTTTTGACGACTGGTCAAAGTTTGAAGTGTTTTTTTTTGTTTTTGGGTGACGTTGCATGTCAAAGCCGAATATCAAAGGTGCCCTTGAGCATCCTTGAGCCCTTGAGTAGTGAGGACATGAGCAGCACAGATGGCAGTAGTAGTCAGAATATTACTAGCAGACGTGGAAGCACAACAAATTCTCACTTCTTCTTTCGTTTGCTGGAACCATCATGAACAAGAAGACACATACATGTCATGTGGATTTGGACCGGCACTATGCGGTACGCGCGATATTTATATACATGCTGTTTTTGAATAGCATAATTGACAACACGTTTGCTCTCACATCTTTGACACAAACTATTTCATGGTTCAAGTCCAAATCCTCCAACTAGTCTGGTTTTGATGATGGCATGGTAGGATCTGCAACGATGACAGTTTGCCACTGCTGATTTTGTTTAGTCATAGCGTGTCTACATTCCAACGGGTGAAACGTCACAAGCTTCTCAGTTTGCTTTGCGCCCCCGCAGCTGCCTTTTTTTTTGCTTGACTGCCGCGGGGAACCACGGCATTCGACCCGGCTGCTGCGCTTTTTGTTGAGCCAGTTACCTGTGCCAAGGAGCCTTTGTGGAAGGATTCGGAATGGTTGGTTAATGATGATGGTGAATGATTCTTAGTTTACTAAGCTGGTTGATGATAGATGGTGGTGCTACCAAGTACTACCTGGTCCAGGGAATTACTCAGGACCAGCGAACTAAAGCAAATGTCTATGAACAAACTTGAACTAACAGGGTTTCTTCATGAGTCAGACTGCGGAGCAGACCACTGTGTTTGACACTGTTCAGTTGTTCTATGTTGATCTGCTTTCAGAACCTCGACGAACTGTTGCGATCTTGTATTTCGCTTAGGCATTGTCATTGCCTGCAACAGTTATTGTTTTTTGAATCGAGTGTTTCTCAAAACGGGGTAACCCTGAATTATCCTTTTTTATGAGCCCCCCAATTATACACTGTACCTGAGAAGCTCATGAACTAGAAACCCAGGGTAAGATATTGCATGACATCCACTCAGCATACACGACAAGCAAAAACAACTCGAGCATTGCTCAGTTGGCTGATGTCTCCGTAATTTGTTCAGCACCGTGTCGCAATACCCCAAGGGTAGCAATGGTAGTTGCTTGCTCGACGGTGAACAGACCACGCCAATGGATGACATATATTTGTACGATTGTATAGTTGCGCACGTTTTTGAATAGATGCATCTGTATGGAGAGCCAGCGGTATTGTGCATCTTTTTTCGAGGACTAATACCACAAGCAAAAAGTTTTAGACTGGTCGTGAAAAGCTGTTGCTTGGAAGCGATCATTGCCAGCCAAAAATGTCATAGACCGACGGCATCTATAGTTTGGGGATCGAAGTGGAAGATCGTAAAGCGCGACTGGTAGAATTACGCGCAAACACCCCATGGTTTGCGCATTATAGTTTAATTATGGTTTATAGTTTTAAGATTATAGGGTTTATGGTTTTAGGCTTTATGGTTTCAAGGTTTTAACGTTTTTCTCAAAGGTTTTCAGGTTTTTGGCTTTACGGTTTAGCTTTTTAGGGTTTATGGTTTAGGGTTTTAGGGTTAATGGTTTTAGGGTTTTAGGGTTTTAGGGTTGTATGTCTCCAGAATGCAAGCAAAACACAGGTCAAGGACCTGCGCGCGCCGTCAAGATACGCTTCATGTCACACATGTGCATTTTGTCCCGTAAAAACCAATGTTTTTTTGACGTTCCAAGACGCTGACGACAGAGGCGCGGGCAAACTGGGGTGTTTGCCCGTAAAATTACTCTGTATGATCCCATCAAGGTCGATGAGACCAAGCAGCAACCATGCATCAAACCATTGAATATCACGACTTCGCATCACCACATCTTTGTTTGAAGGATATCTACATGGTGGTTTCTTAGAATAGGGAACCCCTCAAAATGGCTGGTTAACTACTATGAATGACTATTACTGGATGATTTGGGGGGTCCCCAATTTTGAGAAACACCCACATGTCCTTTTCACTGGTGATTTCCGGTCGATCCTGCACTAGTCACCTGCCAAACGTTGGCCGACTCGGCGCTCGCCTTTGCAGGAGAAGATGTGTCAAGGAGCTGTCAACGTGTCTTTGCTACACGCACACTGGGGCTGGCTTCCTGGCATTTTGGTTGTCAATAAACCACCAGTGGTTTCTCAAGATAGGCGGGGTTTATTCTCAAGATAGGCGGGTACCCGAAAAATGGTTGGTTTATTACTCATGGTTGATAAAGGATGGTTTAGGGGTACTCCTATTGGAGAAGCACCCACATAGCTTGTGGTGTTCCATCAAGGATGGTTTATTGGATCTCCCATTATTGGGCTTATGATCAGCGTTTGAAACCGATGATACTGCATGTATATTTGTGTGTATAGAAATATGTATATATATATATCGTATATATATATTTATTTATTTATATATTTATAAATATATTTATATATATATATATATTTAATTATGTTAAATAGTGATAAGATCGTTCTTCCAGTGTGTTGACATAATTCCTGCATATAACTTTGCATTCAACATCAACCATGAACTAACCACTGGATGAGGATGGACTTATTTTTTCATGGCTCAACTTGGCACTAGTATCGGCTCCTAGTAGCGCTCCCTCACCAGCCATTCTGCTGCTAAGGTCCATGGTCAGACCATCTGCAACTGCCATTTGCCAAGCACGCAGGCAGCGATGGCGGCAGTGGCTGTAACGGATGGGTTACAGTCAGTCACAGTTTCTGCTGCTTTTCATTTTTTTTTTCCGCGTGGGGTTTAACGTATGGTGGGTTCTCAAGCCACAGGGGGATCCCAAAGCCATGGATGGTTTATCTATCAAAAGTTCATATGGGTATGTGCCCAAATAGGGTAGCCAATAACCCACCAAAAAATTATCATTTTCCTTGAGTCTCAGCCGTATGTGTACACAGAAGCATGTTTACAGATCAAAGTATTTATGTGTATGAGTGGATTCCACCAAACAGCAATCACAAAGAACGCAGGACCTATGAATTGAGCGCTGTTGTTTCCTGCAATACCCTATCTTACCATTTTTTGTCGTTGTTTCTTTTCATGATTTTGTGGGTGCAGCCATTATGTTTGTCACTGCTAGCAATTCTTTGACCTACCAATTGTCAGCCAGCATGAGCCATTATTCTCCACCATGATAGAGCGGATAGAGCCATCATTTCAGAATCCACGGATGGTTACCCATCTCAACCTCCATGATAATCTTCAGAATTACGAATGGCTTAGGCATCATCTTGGAATCCAACAATATATCCATCCTACATTCCTACATCTTGGTGCCCAAGCACCTCTGCAAGGCAATGGAACCTGATTCAGGCCGAGCTTCCCCCTACATGAATCAGCCCAGCTGAATGTATATTTGCCGCATTCAACCAGGCAGGTTCTAGACTGTGCAATTCCTGACCAATCATTGGAGCTCCTTTGGGAACATTTCACAAGCACCTGGAGAAAATTGCCAACAAATTATGCAACTTGTGAACAAAAAAAATACATATTGGCATCAAAGACATGACGCACATGAATAAACCATCATTGTTAACCATTTAAACCAACCATTGACATTCATCAAGGGTCCCATGTCAGCAGTCCAGTAGTTCATTTCTTTCATTTCTTGCAACCTGCGTGCCGTATTTGACAGGCAGAGGTGGCGAAGCCAAAGACACAGGAGAAGGTGCTCCCTCCGCAGCAAGGGGCAGCGCATGAGTTGGAAGGGGCGATGTGGGGAAGACGCAATCCTCGTCTCGTTGGAGAAGCCTAGGTTACGTTCAGTTTCTTGGCAGACGGTAGAATACTGCCACCATATTGTGGCAATCCTTTATCTTATGGATTATATACATATACATATTATAATTAATTATGCAATTTTGCAGATACATCATTATACATCTATTTGCACAGTTGGATACTATGAAAGGGATGCTGCAAGAGTTGCGTGTTACACGGAAAGCGCATCTAATGGAATCAGGGAAGGTACTGTACTCCAAGCCTATCGTTTCCCAACTTGTAAAAAACTATGCGCAAAATACCAATGTACTTTTTGGTGGTTGTGAAGCTTGCACTCTGGACATGATGTTTGGATGATGTACCCTGTACCAATATACTAGCCAGGACTTATCATTGCCAGGTCATTTCATTTGCCAGATGGTTTTTCAGAAGCAGATCCGGTGCCGTGCATACACTGTACAGTAGTGGCTGCGTACCATGGTTCCCACGCAAGTCTTTACAACATGAAATGCCAGAGATGACAAAGAGATGCAAGAATCCTGGTACTTGTGTTATATAAATGTTTAGAGCGCATGGGTTACCCAGAATGGGTAGGTGATTCCCCAAAGAAGTCATTTTATTTGATTCTTTGTGGCAAATGCACAGGGGCTACAGACGCTCATGTTGTTCACGATGATTTGTGGATGACGACCACCATACTTGGCAACACGAGTGGCGCCAATCGCTTGGATCCGCCACCAAAAAATAACATGTTTTTCAGCAACAAAGCAGTCGGCGAAACAGGTTAGGATGCTCAAAAGAGGCAGAGCTTCCGCATGCTTTCCCGGTAGCAGGAAGCGACAAATGACAGTGTTACAGCCTGCATTATGAATGTTGTACGATGCACAAGTAGTCACAATGGCAATGCTGGCAAGAATGACTGCATACTTGATTTGCTCTTCACTTTCCTGGATTTCCCCTTACTCCTTTTCGCACTTTTTTGCAGCCTTTTATTTTGCTCACCGGTGTTCTACTTCTTCTGATCATTTGTTGACCATCACCTAACCATCAAGGCAACCGGCCATCAAGGCAACCATCAATCTCACCATCAAATAACCATCAACCTAATTTCCATACTCAGCTTCAGCACCACAGATTCACCATCAACCACCAATTCACACCAACTCACCACCAGAAGCGGCTGATCAGAAGCTCAGCTGTTGGTTGCTCCTAAGCTGTGCAGAAATAGCTCTGTCAGCTTTTCCTTATCAACTTGTTAAACCAGCCAATTAACCAGCTTATTAAACCAGCTCATTAAACCAGCCAATTAACCAGCTCATTAAACCAGCTTATGAAACCAGCTTATGAAACCAGCTCATTAAACCAGCTTATTAAACCAGCTTATTAACCAACCATTACTTTGAACCATTAAGCTACGAGCACGGCTGGTTCACTGATCTCAGCTGATCCCTCGCAGCGCGGCCAGGCCAACGTTCCCAGTGTCGAGGAGCTCTTGCGTGCCGCCGTGAGTGCCACTGCCGAAGCACCCAATCGCGCGGTGAAGCGTCTCGCCGTGCGCAGGGGTGGGCCCCGCCGTTGTTGTGACGGATAGGATGAACCTGTGAGATTTCAGCTGTTTAAGCGAGAACCAACGTTTGATGCCCATCGTTTGGGATTCTCATTTCAGCTGCTTTTTTTCTATGTTGTTTTGCTTAAAGTTGATGATTTCGGGATGGTTTGGGAAATATGTTGGTGGAGAACAAACAGATGCAAGGAAGGATGGGTTTACGATTGGTTGTTTCATGACGTTTCACTGCAGTACCCATTGGCTCATAGGATCTCACAGGCAAACATGAAAACCGGCTGATGTGCCATGACATGATGACCACATGGTGGCTTGGTTTCTGATCAGAGGCTTGAGATGCCTTGAGGGTCGAACAAAAACACAAGGATCCAGGATTTTTCCGACCCCCTTCTCAACAAGGCATCACTTTCAAGTTGAGTTTGGACTTCAGCAGCGTCCCTGGCATGCCGCTTGATCATGATGTTGATGATGAGAGGTGTTTTGAACGACTTTCCACACTGTATCATTGCACTAGATGTGTGCATAATGCGGTATGATCTGTTTCAGGAGGTATGTGTTATATAAATATATATACATATATAAGTATACTCGGACGAAAAGATCTATCCACAAGCACCAGGGGGGACTGAAATTAAACCATGCTCTTAGCAGCAATCATCTACTCAAAAACAATCTACCCAATAACGACCATAGTTGCTTCACTGCTCCGGAATACTATGAACCATGAGACATCATTATAATCATTGTGCATCATGAACTGGCATGAAGTATCATTGACCATCAAAGTATGACAGAGCATTATTAGCCAAGTGTCCATGATAGGGGAATTGATGGTAATTGATGGTAATTGTTGTATTCATTCGCCAATTGTCCATGACAGATCGTTAGATGGACATGACATCATTAATCCGTCATCAAAACAGCTGTTCCACATGATTAACCATTTCTAGTACTAAACATACTAAACCAAGCATGTTGGGGGTTCCCAATGTTAAGAAACCCCGATAAAGCCATTGTCACCCGCTGTCCATCATCAATTTCAGCCATCCGCGGCAGTCAAACATGATCAACCTAGGAGGCGAGTGCGTCAGCGTTTGCACAAGAAGTTGGGTGCTGTGCTAAACAAAGAGGACGGGGCCGCCGCGGACATGGCTGACATGGCTTCATTCCTCATGGTTTCATGATTTGATGTGGTGGTTTCTCAAAATAGGGGTAATCATTCCCTATATCTAGGAACCATTTATAGTAATCAGCCACAAGTTTTTGGGGTCCCCCATTTTTAGAACCACCATATCATGATCAATAGTGATTAGTATAGAGAAATGAAAAGAGACCTGGGTCAGAAGTTATTTAACATGATGGTTTGGAGGGTCAGCAACCAGGCCAATATTTAACTTGTAATTTCTAGTGATTTGTTGTAAGTGCGTGAGTCCACACCAGCAGACCTCTCCAGCCATTGATGAATATCACGGTTGCACAAAGGAAACCACTTATTCTCTGGGTACATCTCTGGACATTAGGCAAATCATCCTCAAATGACTGGCCATAACAGGCAAGGGGGTTCAAAACACAAATGGTTAGAAATAGGCAGTATAGCTTAACGAAAACAAACAAGACGCTTAGTGATATGGCGGCGGCTCCTATAGACTGATCAGTGTCAATGATAGGTGATCAATTGCCAGCAATACACTACAGCATAGTCAGGTCTATTGTATTCTCAGATAACTGTGGTAGCGGTCAATGATAGGTATCATACAGTGGTACTATAGGTGATTCCCAGAAATACTTCACTGCCTGCTGCGACTTGTGACTCAGTGAATTCTGCCCAAGACTCCCTAGTGCCTCTACGCTGCCTATAATGCTTACCTGCAATCAAGGCATTGCTTTGCTACCTCTGATCCATTCTCCACCACTCACCTCCGAGCAATACTGATGCTCATGTCCTATCATGTTTGAGACATATGGGGGTGTCTAAAAATAGGGGTATTCCCAAAATCACCTAATACTAGTAATGCAACAAACAAAGCATTTTTGGGGGTTCCCTGTTTCAAGAACCCCCCTTATGTTTAACCCATCCCGTTGAATGGATCTCATCCAAGCAGAATTGGGAGACTCGTGCGTCATCACCGGGTACCCTACGCAGAATCGATGAAGGGCCGCCTTTCGGAGCTTGGCACCATGTCACCAACAAACATCGTTCACCAACGTTAAGCATCCGTAAAACCTTAGGTTTTCGTTCCTCTTGAGGACCAAACAACACGTTGGAGGGGATCCAAGTCAAGATATGGCAGCACAAGACTAAATTTTAAACTTAGTCTTTCGTCGGTCCTGCAGATAACATGCATTGCGCATGTAGCCAACAAATCAACCACAACATTACCAGCCATTACATTGTGAATAATTATATGATATAGATAAATCATCATGAATCCAGTCGCTGAGTATCATCATATCACCATCATAAGCATGCATATCAACCATGGTACAAGATTACGATTTTATGTAGAACCTTTCGAACTTGTTTGAGCCATGGTTCGCTAAGCATCACTACCAACCATGTAGATATCCCATGATGTCTTCAAAACCATATGCATCAAAGGCTAGGAATCTAAAACATATCAACCATCAAAGATTAATCTAAAACACTGCAATCATATCAATGAATCAACCATAGGGCTTTGTCCAGTTCTTACCCCATTCATCACCATTCACCATTAACTTATCACCATTAACCATTCATTAATCACCATTGATCATGGTGAACTACCATCAATGGCCATTAATGTCCAGTTTACCTCTCCAGTCCTTGGTGCCTTCCTGAACGACCGGCATCAACGACGCCAGTGCCAGGACTTCGACCGTGCCATGGAAAACTTTCACGTAGCAGTCGAGGCGTTTTGCTTTTCGGGTGGCGTAGCGGGAAGCCGTTCGGCGACAGATGGTTCAGGTTGGGTCGGTTTATGATGGGTTAATAGTGGGTGATAGTGGGTGATAGTGGGTGAATAGTGGGTGAATAGTGGGTTAATAGTGGGTTAATAGTGGGTGATAGTGGGTGAATAGCTGCATGATGGTGTATAGTGGATTCATAGTGGGTGTATAGTGAGGTAATAGTGGAGTAATAGTGGGTTAGTAGCTACTATATGCTGATACGGTGGGTTGATGGTTGTCGTTGATGGTGAATCGTGGGTTGCTGATATGGTGGTTTGATTCTTGTCGTTGATGGCTGTGGTTAATGGTGCTGAATGCTGTGGTCAATGATGGTTAAGAGTCCGTTCATGGTGGAGCTATGGTGAATGATGGTTAAAAATCGGTTCATAGTCTTAAGAATTGTTAATGATCATTAATTAAAGACAACTACTACTTCATATGAGTTCATGGGTATGTTCATTAATGGGTAAAGTGGTTGAGGTTGGCAACTTTGATGAACTGCTGTTGTGTCAATAAGAGCTATGGTCCATAGTGAGTGGAGGCTATAGTCTGGTGAATAGCTGCGAATGATTCGTAATGATGGTCGAAGATGGTTGAGACCGTCAAGAACGAAGCCCGAAAATGTTAGATATATAGATATTGTGAGATTTTGGGGTATATTATTGTTATAATCAGATTATTGTCGGATAGATGTTGGATATATGATATTATACAACCACAACACAATATCTATGTATCTATGCTGACAAATATTTATATATATATATATAGATATTGTATGATATTGTGGTTGTAAATTGTAAGTGAGAATTGTGAATGATGCTTCCCAAAAAATCCCATAAACATGAAAATGGCTACTGTTGAAAATGACTACTGAAGTGAGACTATTGCCATCCCAGGTATTGCTTGGTAAATGATAGGTGACCACAAACAGCCAACTGAAAGAGGTGAGTTCTATGCCCCTGACCTTGGAATTAGAACGGAAGGTTAGTGCGGCTGGACTTCGGCATGGCTACTCCCATGGGGCCTGGAAAACGCACCGAGCCCAAGTGAGCCACATCAAAAACCCTCAAGAAAGGAATTTATATCAAGTTTATAGAATGCAATCCCATGTATGTCTGCATGTTTTCTTACTTATGGGTGTATAATGGTGTGCACATGCATTTTTGCGTAGGGTCCTATCATGATTTGGGCAGAAATTCACGTATGATCACAAATGTTGGTACTTGTAACATATATCCCGCCAGTATGACATATAATCACATATAATCAATCCTACACATAGTCAAACCATACATATGATCACATATCATGCAGAAAAGCTGACGCACCGTGCATATGTCACAGCCCTGAGTTGGCCGTCCAGAAATCAGGCTTAGGGCTTAAAGAATCAATCTCTCCCAAGATTCCCAAGTGACCCAAGTGACTGCGAGTCTTTGTTATATCTCCAGCCATAGTTGCTTGTCAACAACTAATCACAATCACAATTGATGGAGTATAACTTTGGAACCCACCATATACTGCTTAACAACTGTCAGGTGGCCATGTTTTGGTTTTCCCTCAGAGGTGATAAATCCAATCATGAAGTCCTGATACTGAAACCTTTCAACTCCGCTACCTTCAGCTACTCACTCATATAGCTATTAATCATTATCAACCATTGTCTCACCTTCCACCAAGATATACACTATTACTATGAATCATTATCAGTCTTATTATAGCTATTAATCATTATCAACCATCATTATTGCTGTAAGAATTACTCCACCTTCCACCAAGACTTCGTCTCATGTTCCAGGCACAGCGTTTGCAACATGAAGAGGAACTACGCGCGCAAAAGCGAGGTGCTGACGGTAGCACAAAGTTGCCAGAGATGAAGTGGTTGTGGGGTCAACGAAGCAGTTAACCAACCAATGCCCAGCTGGTTTTATGATGGTTACTAGTAGGGGATGATAACTAGCAACTATAGGGGATGTACAAGCTACATATGGCTATGGGTCAACATTAACCAACCAATAATGGGGGATGATGACCAACAATATGAGGGAAACAGTGGTTGAGAGGGGAACCAGGGGTACGGGTTTTGACCCCAAGTGATAGAGGACAACAAGGAATGGTTATGCCATGGTATGCCTTTTATCGGGCCTTACAGATCTAAAAGGATGGTGTCCTTGTGAAAAATCACCAGAGCTTGGGGATGGTTCAATGATGGTTAACAGGCTGTACCATGCTGTAACCTGATTTGTGGATGTACTCGGAAGATCATATAAAGTGTTTTTTTGTTCGGCTGTGGTCCAAACAGCACATGTTTGAATGCCGGTGGACACATTTGTTGTTAACGCACTTGACAGCAACCATTCTCACCTTGCAAAAGCATCGACAAGTTACCGTCCAGGTCACGTGTCCGCTCCCGGCACCCTACTGGCGGCTGGCAACGTGAATCGCGGCGTGGTTCCGGGGGTGCGGGTCCCTGGTGGGGCCTCGGCCCTATTGCTTGCAGCCATTGGTTCCAGTGGCTCGTCGTAGGTTAGCCTTGTGGCTAGTCACTATAGGTTGGTTAGTCAATACAGGTTGGTTAGTCATACTGGTAGGTCAGTCAAACGTTACCATAGTCACCATCAATGAGTCATAGGTTCTAGGTTCGTTATGCTAAAAACCACTGGTGTTTCTTTTCTGGCATTTAGTTACCAGTTGAGCCAGGTTAATACCTTAAGCCTTAAGCCAATAATTTATGGTTTTATAAACCCTTATCAATGGTGGTTCTCAACCCCCTATTACTGAGATGTGTATCTTAGTAAGTGGCTGCGAACCATGGTTAAAGGGGATTATCAGGCTGATAAGTTAGAGTCACTGGCTGGGGGCTTTAAACATGTTTTTCTCTACGAATTACAAACAAACGGTTGGCTGACTAATATGTTTCATAGTGATCAAACCATCAACTAGATCACAACCAACCTTCATGAATGCGTATTGATCCAACTTTTGATCAATCATTTCACAGTCTGGTGTGTAATGTCAACCCAGCATGAAGCTAAACCCTAGGTTGATTAATTGGGGGGGTACCATTTCAATGGAAAACCAGTCGGTTAACTTTTAGTGGATACCCTATATGATCATCATATCATCAACCAGGGGTTTATCAATCCGGGGTTAAGATTATACCCCTGACTATGGAATAATCCATGAATGATGGAGTTGTCAACCACCATGGAGTCATATCCCAGCTGCCCCAGTAATGATGCGACTCATTGGTATCCTCGAAAACCACGACTTGCTTCAGGCCAAGCCCGGCACCAGTCCTCCCGCCTTTGTGGCCGTGCCTGTGGTCATGGTGCGCAGGGTGGCGAGATGCGAGGTGGTTGGGATTGGAATAAAGGAAAAATCATTGAATTTCACAGGAAAATCGACCTGGGAAACTGCAGAAACCCCTAGGAGCTTGGTAGTTCGAACAAGGTTTCTTGTGGATTTTCCGAGAAAAAACTAGCCCAGTGAATGAAAGAAAACGACCAGGAACCACTTGGGAACCAATGGCTACTGTATATGATTATGTGTTTGCATTTTGCATATGCAAAACTGTTATTTTTAACTTCCAAGTCAGTTTCCCAGAAGGTATAATATTCCATCATGGTTATTGAATTGGCTCGAACTATGCCAAGGACGCAATTGATTGGTTTTGGTTCTGAAGGTGAAACTATGAACAACATGCAGTGCTTGGCATTATTTGGAATTTTGGGCCTTCTCCGAAGATTTTGACCTATGTCTATTTACAGTAATATGGATCACTGTATAAGACTGATGCAACGGGTGTCAATCGCTTATACATCCAAGCGGACCCATCGTCTCTCTTAGTTGTAGCACCCGTTGCGCATGATGCAAGTGGTAAAGTGATTTGCGCAAAAGTTGACCTGCCATTTTGAACTCAGAAACTGGGTGGCTTTGGATTCTTTCATGGCAATCTCAGAATGGAACCCTCTATTTGTATCCCTGATGACCCGGCATGCATGGAAAGTGTATGTTAGGATGTGCACAACCAAGTGACGTGTGACGCGCGTAGATGTCACTGAAGCAGGTTTGTGACACATGTAGAGGTTTCTCAACAGAAGGGTACCCCCAAATCATCCACCATAAATCATGTATAGTAGTAAACCAACCATTTTGAGAAACTCTCCTACATGATGGTTGCACGACAGTTGCAAAATGTGATTTGGTGATTTGATGTCATTTGTCCATGCTACCACTTTCCAAACTTATGTGACTTCCAGCGAATCACTATCACTTTTGAAGCTCCATTTTGGGACAGCTTTGGTAATCCAAATAATTCGAACATAGAACTCATTCCCATAGTCTCCATAGTTGTTGGTGATGCTCTTTTTTCCGAGTGACAACGTTTGCTGATGCCACATTTAGTCTGGCCTAGGGTATCTTGTATTCCAGATAAAATCAATGCCTGTAATACTAATACTGTACATTATATTATTTTTGTATTTTCATTGACATCAGTACAATGCACACTGGGCAATTTCATGACACACTGCAAGAATCCTGCTGTTAAGCAAGCACCAGAAAGGATTGTCCCGGGTTAAGACACCTCTCACAGTGCTGGCCACTACGTGTTGCTTCTGGCTAATCATCCACCAATGATTCGGTGACTTCGTTCATGGTGGTCAGAGGGAAGTCTTTCCCACACAAATGTACACTTCACCAGTACACAGAGATGTGAATGTATTATGTACATGCACATCTACATATGATATGTACTGTATCACCTTTTGCAGACCTGAAATCGGCAATCATACCCGAATACCATCCATGTTTGTCCCAGACTTCTGACTTACCATCTGGTAGGTTGCCACCGCTCTTAGATTCATCTCCATGAATATCAAGCAATACTCAAGCTACGAAAGGCACCACCAATGACCCATTGTGGACGTCCCCACATCGTCAGCGCCACCCATGGACGGCATCTCCAGGTACCCGCCAATGGACAGCCTGGTAGGTGCCAGTGATTCACCATCAAACATGGTGGGTTCATTGATATGGATGTACCATGAGTCTATTGTCCAGACTATCTATATTACTAGTATATCCCATTTATTATGGGTAAATATTGAGAATTATGCTTACCTTTTTGATCTATAGATGGGTAAATATTGATAATTATGCTTACCTTTTAGATCCATATTTATTGATATATTTAGTAGAATGGTATATATTGGCAACTCGAAAGTAAACTAATCATACTGTGAACAAATCAGCTATCTGCATGGAAACAAGGCTTGGTTTATTCACGTTTGCCATTAGCCACTTCCAGCTCTCGTTGGCTATGAAATGGGCTTGGTATTTTTTTTCCTTCAGCTTTGCTTTTTTGTAGCATGCCACAGACTGCTCATTGCTGCCTTACCACTATTCTGAACTATTACCCACTTTTGTCTTGTTCAGTAGAATAGCTCTCATCCTTCGTAACCCAAAAACCAACGAACCAACCGCTGGCAGAACCAAAGTTCATGTTGTGGCCAAGCTTCAAGTCAAAGGTCGTGTAGCAAAAGTCTCCGCTAATCCTTCCTGATCTGGTTTATGGTTTCAGCTATGTCTTATTTCGACCAGACCCGGGAATGATCATCTAATTGACATATCATTCAATTATTTCTGATGGAAGATTAGATGATGATCATCCATCCCGAAAATGATTCATCCCTCCATTGACATACACTATGATTTCGGGACAAATGACACATGCTGGCTTTGGTATTGTGATCATTTGTATCCCTGGTGTTGCAAAGATTGGAATCACGGAAGGCCCACCCATTGCCAGCTCAGTAGTCCCGGAATTCCTGTTTCGTTGAGTAGAGCACTACCTGTTGTAAGGTAACATACGCAACCATGGCTAGCAATGACTAATGTTGGTCGATATTGGTTGAACATGGACGAATATGATGAATACGGGTCACCTTTTGCTGTTGATACTTGACCAGCCAGTGTACAACTGGCCCATTCTACTTGCAGTTCTGCGAAACATCACCGCAAGTATTGACCAGATAGCTCGCAAATGATTGGTTGGTACACCCATTCCTGTCAATTCTTACTTTATATATGCTGTTGTTACATCGGATATTCATTGTTTCTGGTTATTGCATGTAAAGATTATATCTCTATGATTGTTGTTGCTTCTGGTTTTATCTCCAGGTATGCTTGCTACTCAATGTTTATGCCCTTATTCCTCTTAGTCACAGCCAGGAATTGGGTACTGGGCTGCTTATGGTTGAACCTTTGTTAGTTCAAAATAGCACTGGACAATCCACCAGATTGTTTACCTGTTGAAAGTGGTCATTTTCCAGCCAGCTACGTTTGATGACTGGAGGGATACCGTGGATGAACCATGATTGACCATTTGAAATCATTATATATATTATGTAACCAATTGAAACGACTTTGAACCCTCAGCAACCAGTGTCGACCATGATCAACCACTATTCATAGAAGGCAATTATCAACCATTAACCAGGTAAATCTTCTCAACCATCATCAAGCATTATTCACCATCAACTATTATGAACATTATCAACCATTGTTCACCATCATTAACGATTTCTAAGCAGAACAAACCATTGCGAACCATTATCAACAGCTACTAACCACTACTAGCCACGACAACGACTAGCATGGTCAACCATCATTCACCATCATTAACCACGATTAATCCTGACTAACCATTAACCACCAACTGGTTGTTGTGAACCATCAAGCATTACTAGTAACCATTACCATGATTAATCATCATGAACCATCACTCACCATGATTGACCATCATCAACCACCATTCATTCACCATCATTCACCATCATCAGCCATCATTCACCATCATTAACCATCATCAACCACCATTCACCATCATATCCCATTACTAGCCATCATGATCCATCTAAAAAAAAGCTGGCGTTCACCCGGTCCACCACCGGGCCAGGGCACCCATGCCCATGTGTGGCGTGGGCGGTGTCGGCGGACAGCCTGTGCCCAGCACTGGATGGAACATGCCCGGTGCGGTGCTCTGTGCGGTGCAGGCCGGGAACATCCAGCGGTGGTTCCGCGCTAAGATGGGCTTTGACTGGTTCATGGTTTATGATGGTTATTAATGTTGGTTTCTGAGACTTGTATCTACCTGTTGGTTTCATGCCTCTTTTCATTACTTTAGGGGGGGTTGCACTAATCAGAAACCAACATTAATAGGTTTATAGGGTGGTTAATGATCAATGATGGTTTATGATCAATGAATAGGTTCATGGTTTATGATGGTTAATAGGTTTATAGGGTGGTTAATGATCAATGATGGTTTATGATGGTGCCTGATCAATGATGGTTTATGATGGTTATTAATGTTGGTTTCTGAGACTTGTATCTACCTGTTGGTTTCATGCCTATTTTCATCACTTTAGGGGGGGTTACACTAATCTGAAACCAACATTAATAGGTTTATAGGGTGGTTAATGATCAATGATGGTTTATGATGGTGCCTGATCATGATGGTTTCTGATGGTGCCCGATGGTTAAACCCAGTTCATAATGGTTCATGATGGTTTCATACTGGTTGAGAATGATCAGCAACCATTAGTTTGTGATGTTCTTTCAAGCAAGTCCTTTAACTCTGGTGCAGAATGATGAATAATGGTTGATGAGGAACGAGTATTCATGGAATTTATAGCAGTTCATCATGGTGGATTGTTGTGAAAGACTTGGTGTTGACAATGATTGATCATGGCAACATGGTGGATTGTGGTTTAATTAAGCAAATGGAGGTTTCCTATAAAGGCTCGGTACAGGATGATTTGGGGGCCCCAATGACGTGAGAAACAGCCATGTTGATCATGGGAACTAGTGACCAACAATTACCAACAAGATGGGAGATCCAGCTGTTATTCACACCCCCTAGTCTTACCAGCTCAATAGATCGCATTCTACCCGCAAAAATGACTGGGCTTTATTAACAGATGGATCTCCCCTTCACACTGAACCCAACATCATGGGGTTATGAAAACTCTCTTCAAGTTTTTTGCACTACACCAGTATGTACGCTAGATGCACATGATACATTTGGGATTGCCATATGAGGTGCCTAGACGTAGCAAAACAGCTCCAAGAAACGAACCAAAGAATGAGCAAATTGCGCCATCAGCCCAATCAACCACTGCTAAATGAAACGTTTTGAGTCTCAGTTTGGTGGAGTTCACTACCGATGGTAGTTACTGAAAACTGGCGAGCCATGGTCCTTGACCTGCTATAGCCACGTGTGACCAGGGTGGATGACTTGGCTAAGTCCAGCAATATGGTCGTGGGTCAGTTCACCCTGTACCCCTGGTGTACCATCCTTAACCATTATGTTCCCTACAATAGAATTCTTGGTTGTTATCCCCAATGGTTGTTGGTCAATATTGACCCATGACTATAGTTACGGTATATCCGCTATCATTACAGTTTATTCCAATCTTCCATAGTTGTTGGTTAATATTGACCCATAGCCATATGAAACCACAGTTGTTGGTTGTAAATTGTGGTTGTTATCTCCCACAGTTGTTGGTTGTTAGATATGTATCCCCCATAGTTGTTGGTTGTCGCTAAGCAATGCACCTGTTAGCGCCTGGGCAGCCGGCCAACGCAGCCGGGTGCTCGCAGGACGTGAAGCAAGTGCAAGAGCGCGTTCGCGTGCCGCAGATGCCCCTGAAGACGGGGCCTGTTCCTCACAAGGCAACGCTGAACAACCACAAGCTGTATGGTTAGATGGATGGTGGGTTGGTTTTGTTGGAAAATGGTGGGTTTTTAGAAAAGTGTCTCATGAACAGCCAGTATTTCAGGGAAATGATCACCTATAGCAATGCGGCATAGCTGGATGGTCGTGAATGAAGGGGAAAACCCCAATGATTCGACCCATGGGACGCAAGCCGAAGGCTAAGTGAAGGGGACCGATCCAAGCTGAGAAGATCAATGCAAAGGAAAGCCCTCAGACTGAGCAGAAAGAGATCATCGTTCTATGCCCAAGAATGGTGCTGTAAGAGCCAAGAATTTACTTTGCCTCTACACGCTCCAAGTGGCAGCTGAGTGACAAACGTTAACTCAGATCATCACCGGCGGTCATGGAAAGCAGCAGCGTTTTCCAGCGGCCGCGTGTTCAAGCGCGGCCAGGTTGGACCCATGGGTGCCTTCCGTTTTGGTCAGCCCAATGGCTGCTACGCCCCTCCCCAGGCGATACGCTCGTGGGCACGTGCGATGTAAATCTTGAAGTTTGGAAAGCTCATGGTTGTGGTTTCTCCAACTTGGGGACCCTTGGAATCAACCATGGATCATCCAAAACAGACTGACTAGCCAAGGGGATGATCCTGGAAACACCTACATTTATAGAAATTTCCAACTTTGAACAAGAAATGAGACTCATGGGCCACTGCGCCATGTGTGAAGCTGCATTCGAAGACTTGTTAATCTGATTTATGTGTATCCCACATGGGGCCCATGGTGTGTCTAGCATGTTTCAAGCAAGATATAAGCTTCGAGTCTACTAAGAGACACAAGGATATCCCTACCAAGTGGTTGGAATGGCTAATCGACTCAGTGTCTACCAACAAAAACACACAATGATGAGGTGGAAAATCCATCATGTAACATATACCACTTGCAATTGGTTTCCATGGATCAGAAAATATAATGTCATTATCAAGTATGCTTATGTATGCTCACAAACACATATTATATATTCTTATTTTTATTTTTTTATATATATATATACATATAGGTATACATTTGTTTGTAATACACACACATTGATGCAAGTTTCGTCCATGTTTGGGTGTGCCGTGTGCTGATCCCTTTCCATTTCTTTGTCCGACCAACCCGTCATAGTTCACCAACTTGCTGACCTGGGAGCGGCTGGTGGTTGCTATTGCTTTTGTGCAATGGTTGCCACCTGTGCGCAATTAGCTGTCCAGGTTGCTGTTAATGTGGTTGTT
>VSDK01025218.1:35931-78431 GCA_009767595.1 Symbiodinium kawagutii
GCTGGCAAGACACCCCGGGGCGGCGCCAGCCACGGCAGGGTTCCTTCGAGCTGTCCGTGGCGTCACCATCGTTCGAGTTGTGATTGTTGAAGGTTTTTACATGGTGGTTCTGTTGTTTTTATAGGGGGTAAGATGGGCCAGTAGCCATGGGATTCTATCCCAGTTGTAGGGTTTATATGGTGGTTATGCGGTTTTATAGGGGGTTATAATGGTTAGTAGTAAGGAAGAATCACCAACAATAATGGTTAAACAACTACCAAATGGTGGTTTCTCAAAATTGGGGACGCCAAAAATGGTGGTTTTATTACTTACAAATGATTCATATTGGGTGATTTGGGGATACCCCTATTTCGAGAAACGCCCACATGGCTAAAAAAACCTGTAGGACTAAACCTGTAGGATAAAAACATGGTTTTTAGACATGTAAAAGACCTGTAGGAGAACAAAACACAAAACACTGCTGAAGTCATGGAGGCAACCTTTGTTTTGGGCAACATCCGTTGCCGGGACTTGAAGATATCTTGGATGCCTCCCATTGGGGGAACTACACTTCATAGCTCAAAAGGCATCTTCAAGTTTGGTGACCCATATCAGAATCATAACGCAGTAGTGGTGAGTTTCGGCAATTCCTTGCATCCGAGTGGTCCTGAGCCTACTTGTCAGTTTCCTGGGTCTTTGGGAGAGCTGGGAAACACAGTTGGAAAACAGCTTGATCAACAGTTCAACTTGTCAACCGCAAAATTCTTGGTTTTCTGTCGCACTCATCAACATTCGGACATTCATATCTATACCTTGTGTTCTTCCCCAGTTTGCTGAGAGATGATGGTATCACTATTGGTGCTTCCAGAAATCGTTCCGTGGTTACAGGGGCAGGCGGAGAATCCACTGCACCAGTTCGACACAAGATGACACAAGTCACGAAAAGGTGGAGCCGCCGCATGACAACCTGATAGGTGAAGTCACCAGGAGTAATCTCATCACCCAGCTGGTTGAGATCGATCCTGTCACCAGCTGCATAGCGCACGCCTGTCCAGTGGGCTTCCAGGAAATGAGGCAATGCCTCAAGAGAGTGCTTGCACTCAGTGTACTGCGCCTGGTGGGTCATGATTCTTGGAACTTGTGCTCGAAGTTACTCCACCACTAGAAATATCTGGGACTTATGTTTTAATTGTGCTCGAAGTTGCTCCACCACTAGAAATATCTGGGACTCACTACTATGTTTTGATTGTCGATGATCATCATAGATCTACCCGAGTTGACAACTGACCACTGTGAACCAGAGTGGCTCTTATTGTGCTTCATTAAACCCAAACGCACCGGAAATTTGGAATGCCCATGTATCAGTTTGCTGGTTGGCACGTAAACATGGAATCATGGCAAAGGTGGTTCAATGACTAATGCTATCGAATACTTGTGACAAACTGGACTTCCTGCACAGTACCGCTATTAATTTGTGCATGTAAAAGCAGCCAGCGTATGTTGTGATCCGTGGGTGCAGTTGTTATTTTCCAATGAATTCAAGAGGGATTACCCAATTGAAAACGGAAGAGTGGTGATTGCAAAGCGATTGAGGTCGGCTGCTTATCCACAGGATACATGAGATCGGTAGTTTGGTGGTCAGAAATGGAGTTACCCAATTCTATCGATCAATCCCAAAACCACCGAGCAACCATCAATTTTGTATTGAAGCCTGGTTAAGACGGGACGACATGATGCTTTGTGGGCAATCCTGAATGGGAAACAACAGGATGCCCAAACATGATTGGTTATCACGTACAGTGCTGCTACACGGAAGCAGACAGCTCAGGTGTTCGGAAAACCTCTTTTCCTGAAATTGTTACACCATTGCGAGTCCATTCCATAGGTCGACCCGAGTGACACCATTCAAAATTGATGGCCAAAGCAACACGCAACCTGTCCTTGACAAGTTATGTCGCGAAAATGATGGAGCGAACACTTGGCTAGTTGCATTTTGTATCAACCTACCAACAAATAAAAATTAAGCGTTTCAAACTCATTGTTCGGTAGAACAGTTTCCCCTGAGTATCTTCTTGGATCACGCAACCCACAATTTTTGCTATGTTTGAATGTCATAGTAGATTCTGAATATATTTTGTGCCATGATGAAGTATGATGTGCCACAATATGCCATAACTTTGATGGTCTACCGGCCACAATACCACTTTTACTGTAACTGCAATACTCTTTATGGTATTGCTCATGCATTGCTGATACAGCACTATACGACATTGTGACCATAATTGTTTGATTGTACCATTGTACCATACCATAATGTCAATAACATCAATCATACCACTGTAGTTATCTAAAGGTATTCCTAGCGATATAGCAAAGAAGTACCATGATTGAGTATCAAAAGTATTACCATGAGAATGGTCAGAATACCATCTCATTCTACCATAGTGGTCCTTGTGTATTCAAAAACAAGAGAATGATGTTGGCTGCACGCAAATCAATGCACGCATACACAACATACAGATCTACATGCCAATTGATTATGCAGGCAACAACTCTCCAATCGATGATATATCATGATATATCATATCACATTGTGATGTTAAAGTTATCGCCTATTCCATGTATCCCCTCATGGTAGGTAGATTATATGGTACGGTGAAATACCACTACGTACTTCTGAGAAGAATACCCTCAACGAGGCTAAGACCTTTAACATGGCCAAATGTCATAAATCAATACTGTTGTCATCTGTTGTCATGATTTGACCTTGGCAATCCCATCTAGTGCTACATATTTACTGTATCATGATTTTACCTTACAAATCCGCCATGTACTCTATGGAGCAATACTAATTCTGGTATGATAATGCCTTTAGTATTGATTATTATCAGATAATAGTGCCATCAATCTGACTAATAAGACCCCTAATACTAAATATTACCATACCATCAACCAATGATACACGTTGATTAACATCATCAATGATACAATGTAATACCATACATACTACTATGTAATACCAAATCATACTCGCTCCGGACTGAACATGACACCTAGTTACGATGTAATGCTAGTTATGAAAATCATCTATGATGAAAATAATCATCAACAATGAAGATCGTAATATAACGATCTTAATGACACATATGTAACAATATAATATTTCAGGTTATAATCAACAATAATCATCTACCAATGATCTTAATGCCATACATGCCATAGATCTTAATGCCATATCATTATAATTAGCATATAAAATGCCATAGATGCCATGCAACATATCCAGCAATACCATGACTGCTGAGCATTTTTCTCCTTTGCAGACCTGCCCGTGGAGCGCACATTCATTCAGCTGCTTGAACGCAGGATGGATCAGCCGTTGGATCAGCTGGTGCTGCAATGGTTGGTGATCAGCTGGTTTTTCAATGATCATTGTTGGTTGGTTCAAGGGGTTGGATGAGCTGGTGCTGATGATCAGCTAGTGCTTCAATCATCCTTAATCATGCTGTGTGATGTCCAGTCAATCAATGTTGACCAATGCTTCATGATGTTTAATTAATCAATGTTGACCAATGACTAGTGGTGATGTTTGATCAATGTTGGTGAATGGTCAATGATGTCTAATTTGGACTGTTTAATTGTGCTTAATTAATGACGGTCCATGATGGTCAACCAGGACTCACGGCGGTCAATGGTAGTTCATAGGGGTTCATTGATTGTTCAAGGCCTATGGTTAGCGGTTAACATCACGGTCAATGACGAAGACTTTGGTGATGATGGTCAACCAACTGCTTAGAGATGATGGATCCATAAATGGTGGTACCCCTTAGCCAACCAATAATGATCATCAACATACCGATAATGATCATCAAAGTAGGGAAACTGCCCGTGACTTGGGGGTACACCATTTTTGGACACACCCACGTATGTATATTTATATATATATATATATATCTATGTGTATATATACATATATCTATATCTATATCTATATTTTTTAGATATATATACATATATCTATATCTATATGATAGATTGATGGCGCCTAGCAGCTGGCAACAGTGATGATTGCGATTTCTCTTGATTGAATCAGCGCTGGTTGTCCCAAGATGATTGATGAAGGTGAAACTAGTTGCTGATAAGTCTCCAGTAGATGATGAAACTAGATTGATTGAAGCAGATGGTCAACAAGTTGGTTAATAAGCCATTGGACAATCTATATACATATATATATATATACATATTCAAAAAAAAAATATATATATATATATATACATATTCATGTCCACCACAAGTGGTAGTTGCCCTAGCTATGATCCAGCTTAGCCAAGTAGGGGGCCCCACCTTGTATACCTCTTCTTCCGTGGTCCTTGCTAACAATGGTGGATCAGTGTTCCAGCGGACACTCATTAGATGCTTAGACCTGCTTGAAGGTGTTTGGTTGATGGAAGCCATAGCCGTCAGTAGCTCCTCTTGGGACGAACCAGCATCCTTGGAGACAGGGACCACTTGATATGTGCGGTTGATTATTGCATGGCTTTGGGCTATGATCATATTGGTACAAGGGTCTCCCATGACCATACGTATTGCTTCGGCTCCTGGCGAGCGTCCAGATGTCGTTCGGGTTAGCCACGAGCGTAGGAACATGTCGTGGAAATGCGTTCTGGGTTGAGCATGCAGGATGAATCAGGATGATCATCAGCTAACTGAGTAGGCTCATGAACCCAGCAAGGATCTTTCAGCTTGATTCTGGTCATCGTTTCATCACCCTGTCACAAGAATTCAAAGAGCCATCGACTGCTGAATCTCGTTGAGAAAATCACTAAACTTGACAAATATGGAAGTGCCCGCTGGATGAACTGCCCGTATTGTGATGGTGGGGGGTCTTGACTGATGCTATCTGATGCTGACTCGTTGCCGCTATCTATGAATCGCTGGTTGCAAATGATAACCTGTGAGAAACTAACCTGGATGTTGAAAATCATCAAATGTGATACTTAAAACATCTATGAATACTATGAATAGTAGATTTTACACTTTCAGATTAGTTTGCCAGAGTGTATATCCCATTGTCTATGGCTGGCTGTAAGCATCATTGAACAGTTTGTATTTTTGATGTACATCTTTGGGTGTTGGCTGAGATTGCTTCCCGAAAGGCACCCAATGGACATGCGTTGATATGCGAATGCTCTTTGATCGCGCTCTCTTGATATCCTAGACATTGGGGATATAGGCTCGGGTAAATTCATGATGTGTCGTACATGGAGAAGCGATTGGGAATGGGAATGTTCCAAATGTACATACAGATACATTGCATACGTGCATAGGTTCATACATGCACATACACAAAGACATACACATATACTTTCATGTATGTGTTCATGTCTATTGAATGTATACGTGAGTACATAGGCCTACCTTCATACCTGCCACCTACCTACCTACCCACATGCATGCATACATACATACATGCATACCCAACATACCCAACATACCTACTTCATCACACCTGACATACCTACTTCATCACACCTGACATGCCCAACATACAACCTCTGGTACATTGATATTGCCAATTTTTGACCCTGCAATACCCTAAACGACAGTCTTATATACATATATAGGTAATAGTAGCATTCAGATATGAAAACGTATGCGTTACCATAGATATTTGTGGTATAGCGGGATCCATTTTACCATCTTACATTCGGAATGTTTTACCTATCCCTATCTATTTGTGTATATTAGCATAAGGATGGTTAGATCAAGATCATGCAGTTTTGGTCAAACCAAACTGATCCCACTCGAAGTCTTACCACTCGGGCACCATGAATCCCGACCCCCGCGTGGCAGGGTCGCCGCTGAGGTTCAGTGGTCAGACCGGTGATAGCTCCAAACGTTCGAGGCGAGGTCGAGGTCGTGGTAGTTGGGTAGCTGCTTGGTGGTTGGGAAACCATGGGATTTTCTGTAGTCAAATATGATTAAACATGTGGTTAACAAAAGGTCAAGTGGTTGATGGTGGCGAATGATGATTATATTGTCGTGCTTGGTGATGAATACAGTTTGTTTGGTGGTTTGATTTACACGTTTTATAGCTGGAAGCATAGTGGTTGATAGTAACAAATAACCAAGAACCAACAAGAGGGATTAAACAACTGGTAGTTGGTGGTTTGATTCACATGTCATGCTTTCTTTTCCCATATTTTTCCTATTACTGTATTTTCGGATGGTTGGTTGACTAGTATTTGTGTGTGATGAGTTACAACCACCAACCAGCAAGGCCTGAGTAGTACATTGCGAATGGTTAGGAACCATTGTACCCTTACGGTTTTGAATGAACATACAAGTCACTCCCAATGGCTGATGCATTGTCAATCAGCTGGTTGCAGACATGTAGGTCAGTTGTTGAGAGATGGTTCTGTATGTAGTCAACAATTTTGCTTAATTCTCAAGGCAATGTATTGAAATCAGTTATGAAGGTCAATGGTCAATATTGGCTATGTCACTGAAAATCAAATTGGTTGATAATTATGTTAATCATTTCAAGAATTGCTAAGAGTTAGCAGGCAAGGACTATGGGCATGGTTTGCAAATGGTTGATGATGGCTGAACAAATGTCTCTACCAACAAACCAACCGTTGGCTGATGATACCTAAAGAAATGGAAATAGAACTACTGACTGACAGGGACTCCATTTCACCCGTGGTGCATTGTGATCCATTTTAAGGTGGTTGGGAGATGTTGGGAGCGACCAGGACCTACCAGGGTCGCTCAGTGTTCACCAAACTTCCCGGTCATTCAGCTGCTGCTGCGGCAACTTCAGACTTCATAGGCATGGTTATGCACCGTTCTGTTTGAAACTCACTTGCGATTCAACCAATCTACTGGATCGGCACTTCTCTTAAGTAGAAACAACTTCCTCGGCTAAAGCTGCTGGACATTGATGACAACTGTTGGGTGAACTCACACACCGGCTGCAGCGGTTGATGATTTGATAACCACGGGAGAAGTCTGATGACGTCAAAGCTGTGGGCATATCGTGTTACAATGCCACTGTTTCAACAAACATTTTGGGATGTTATTGCTAACATTGCCATGGTGTTCCATCCATCCCAGCATTTGGGCACAGTCGTGCTAGTTTTGTTGCAATCCGTTTGATGGAGGTGGTATGGATGGTTTTGACCACCAGGGTAGCTATTTAGATGACAGGTGTCCTTGTCGCTTAGTATCAGAGGGAGGTTTGAAAGTTGCAGCGTTTGGATGTAGAATCTAAGCAGAGCTGCCGCTTGTGCAATGAGCAAGCATGATGACAATCAATACGAGTTTTGCCAGGGACTGTTCCAATGAATTCACTATTGACTATATCTCTTCGAAACAACAGCAGTGCTTGAAGCAACAAACATCCATATTCATGGTTACACCCCATCAATGAAAGAATATATTTGGATGGCTTTAATGACCCTGTTTGGACAATCCAGTCTAGGTATAGGACAACAACACCAATAACCCAGAAATGTTGGGTGGTTGTGAGCACACCTCTACATACCCTTCGGTTTGGGAATCATCAGCCGTATCACGTATTAAAATGCATCAAATGTTCATGTATTAAATGTCACTGCGCTCTCGTCCAAAGCAACGTGGAAGGTCTCAATGAAGTTTGCAAACGAGTTGTGCGGAGTTGGTGAATTGAATTTTAAGATGCAGCTGATCATGAGAAGTCTGTTGATTGGAAAGTTGAGTTGGAATCTAGCTGGCTTTAAAAACCACCCATCAGGATTTTGATAGGGATTTGCTTTCAATGTTCTTATTCAGATTATTCAGCAAATTTGCTCCAGATGCTTGGCAGACTTCTTTAGTTTGTTTCAAGGTTCCTGACTGTACAGAAGTGTGCGGGCCAGTGTTCCTGGTGGTGGAGCCCAGGGCTACGTCCAGGCTCTAGCCTCCAATCGTAAGCGGCCCATCTTTACGCAGCCTCGGGAGCCCATGAATTAGACACGGCAACAGCGATGAGAGTGCAACCGAGCGAGCCGAACTCTGGGTGGATCACGGACTTCATAGGGGGTTGTTGACTGAGTTTTTAGAAGCGTTGCCCACACATGATCCAATAGTTCCCATGGTTTTCCAGAGGTTATGGGAACGTCGCGGCTCCTTGTATTGCTGGTATTGCTCAAAAGTTGTGTTCTGGAACTGACACCCAGCCATGCAACTGTTCCTGTTGTCCTTGCTGCAGTGTTGATGTAGGTTCACACCATTGATTCCCACACACCGTTGTTGTTGGTTGACTCACCATTTTTGCTCGATTTGTTCTTGAAAACAACCTGTGCAACCACAGTTGTTGTTCGGGAATTGTCATTGTGGATACTGAGTCTGGGCCATTGCTGTCAACACTCTATGGGTCGTTCTCAAGCTAGGCGTACTCCAAAATCATCCAGTGATATATAGTGATTTATTACAATACAATTCAATGTAATAAACCATTTGGGTCCACGATTTTGAGAACACCCCATATATATGTATATATTTATTTATTTATATATTTATTTATTTTTTTATTTATATATTTATATATATATATATTTATTTATTTATTTACTTATATATATATGATTCGCATTTGCTTGCTGCATTGCACATCTCACTCCGCTTGGCGCGCTCGCGCTTTTCGCTTTTCGTTTTTCGCTTGCTTTGCTTGCTTCGAGCTGACAGCCTTGAGACAAGGATTCGCACAGATCCAATTGAGAAGAACCCAATGGTACATATTATGTCCAGGTATTGATGGTAGCATCAGATATAAACTGTAGTTAGTATGTAATATAGTTAGTAGATGGATATCCAGGTATTGATGGTAGTATATGGTAGTTAACAGTGCATAATTGACAGACCAATCAGCAGGTTTATGAGTGGCAGTTGATATTGATTGATTGACAGATTCATCAATTCGTTAATCATACCATTATGAATGGCTAGCACTGGTTGATTGTTGATGGCCAATGCAATAGTTAATAATTGTTGGTATTGCTCAGCAACGGCTACCCCCATGCTCAGAAACCCTGGACTCTAAGCAAAATGTAGGGAATCTATACATTTTAAGTCCGGGAAAAGGAAGCATGGAGAACGCAGTGATCGCACATATGATCAGCCCTGTGGTTATCGCCATAGCTGTGCTGGCAAGTCCATTGATGCACAATTTTGTTGAACAGTGGCCCAGAGTAATGGTTGATGATATTGAATCACTGCATTGCTTAGCTAATTAGTGATTGATGATCAAATTTATCAACCATACAATGTAGCTAGTCAGTGAATACATTAGTCCTTGTTAATCACTACAATTGTGAATCGTCAAACAAGGACTTTTGCTACATTCGCAACCGACGACGAACAATTATTTGTTTGCTCCGCGTCCAAGCGGTAGATCCTATCCGGGCTTTCAGACGCAACTGCATGCGTGGTCCTGGTTGCAACTTGGGCCATGGAACAGTCAAAGAAAGTCCCGAAAGCCACGTTTTTTGGTTTGTGGCTGTTGGTTGGGAGGGAGCTGCTTGGAGCCAGGGGTATCCCGTTCTGGCCATTTAAAGGGGAAGCGATTTGGAGCTACCAGGTGTGCCCTAAACAAATGGTATGTGGAAATGGGTATGCTTGATCTGGATTTTCATTCTGCTTGGTTGTCTTCAACATTTTGCATTTTCCGTTGCAATTGGGGTCGTCGGTTGATTTATTTTTTGAGAGGGGTTGAAACCACCAACTAGATCCTGATTGTACTTGGTCGCTCACCTACCAACTAGCAACCATGATTGAATTATCCTTTGATTTTTGCATTTGCAGTACAAGTATGTAAGGTTCATATTATTGGATTCGGAATCCACCAGTTTTTTGAGGGTAAATTAGCTATCGAATATGGATGAGCTTCAGATACCTCCGCCATTTCGGAGGGTGTGGAGCAGCAAACAACACGACTGGCCGGGATTGTCCATCAGTAATTAATCATGTTTTTTGTGATTGTATTACTAAACCATTGTTAATTGATTCTAGAATCATTATAAACCCTTCAATTCAGTTTCCCACAAAGTACTGGTAGGATTATTCTTCGAAGCTTTTGTGTACCACTGTACAAGCATGTTTGGGACGCCCTTTTGCAGTGCCCAGCATGTCTTGACCATGGCCTCAAAGCCCTGGAAAATTGATTTGGTAGATTTCCAGGAGCCCCCTTACCTTAAGAACTACGTAGTTAATTTCCAACTACCAAGCAACATTTCAAACACACATAAATGAATGTGGCCCTCGCTATACCCATCTATACCCTGTGACGTCTTGTGGTTTGAAGGTAAATGATGGTAGATGTAAATATAGAAATGCCGACACCCATCCTACAGTACCATGTTCACCAGCGTTGTCACAGACACCTCTGTGGGCTGAAAGGGACTCTCAGTGCGCCTGAAGGGTCCACAACTTCGGAGATTTCGTCCATGTCCAGCGGCACATTTTTGGTGAGACACAGGTGCTGAGATGTGACTGCGAAACGAGGAACCAAACAGGACCTGGTCCGTGGGTGCTCCAAGACTGCTGGCTCCAACATGAAAAAATCCTCGGGTCGCCCCACAAAATCAAATTCTTGGAGCTCCAGCAGTCTTGGACACCCACGGAGGGCTAATGATATCTAAGGATTACAAAACGGGGCATGGGCTCCCACTGTTGCTGGTCCGCCCAGCGTCGGTATGGATTACACTCGATTTGTTTTGCCAGTTGAACGGCCGTTTTTGTCTCGTCACCTCTCGAATGTTTGAAAGCACCTACAGATAATTCGTGCTGTAGAGGGCAAAATGCCGGTGGCATCAAAGGGACTGAGCGAAGTTGATGGCAGTGTTGTTGTTGAGACCTTCACGCAGAAGAGTCTGTTTCAAGAATGATTCGATATGGCTGTGGGTCAAAACCCCGTACCCCTGGTTCCCCCATTCCTCACCATTGTTTTCCTTACTATTGGTTGGTCATCATCCCCCATCATTGTTGGTTAACTGCTTGACCATTGCCAAATGACAGCAGCTGTTGGTGTCTCTGCATAGTGGGCCACCATGATGACCTAGCGCGGAAGTGCGGTTGCTTTCCTTGGACTCGTGATGCAACGGTAGTGGTTGTTGCGAAGAAGAGGTGGTGAATCATAGCTATGGGTCAATATTAACCAACCAACTAATAGGGGATAATCACCAACAATAATAAGGAAAACAATGGTTAATGATTGGGGAACCAGGGGTACGGGGTTTTGACCCGCAGCCTCATTGGTGTTGTTGGTGTCCTTGTCGCGCTTATTGTCGACACATCATCGCCGTAGTTCTAGATAGTTGTCCAAGTTTGATTTAGCTTCAAATCTACAAGCATATATAATGAGGGTGATTCCGATGCACTAGTACCAGTAGCCAATGCACATGACGGTCGAGTGACTGTTTCAGACCATAGACTGTAGACCATAGACCCTCATAACTTTTATCAAACTTGATTCGATGCTGTAGTTGTCACGCAGTGGGTAGTTGTCATTGAAACGTAGTTACTGAACAAAACACTGAGGATACTGTACATGTTTCTTAAACGTCAATTATAAACAAGTATTTTGAGATCAGCTAATTACAGCTGATTCGACACTTAGTTGTTATCATACAATAGCGCATAGTGTTTCATCATTATTAGTTGAACATGTTAGACAATGATTTGTGGATCATCACAATTCTTAATCAACCCTTGTCACTAGGCTTGAACATTGAGCAGGCATATTGATATAGCTACATATGTGACAATTTAACGACTATTGATATAGCTCTTAATTAATGATTACTAATATAGCTATCAGTATGTTCATTGATTATCTAACAGTGTAAGCTATCAGATCCTATTAATAGCCACTTATACTGATCAACTGGTCATGATTGTAGTTCCCCCTTAGGTGAACAAGTGCGGGGCTGCGGAGTTACATACTTAGTTGGACCCCGAAATAACATAAAGAACCCCTCAAGTGCCAGCCCAGTAATTATGTAGTAGTATTTTTTTGAGTTGTAGTGGAAGTAGTAGCAGCAGTAGTAGTAGCAGAGAAGTAGCAGTAGAAGTAGTAGTAGAAGTAGCAGCAGCAGCAGCGGCAGCAGCAGCAGCAGGAGTAGTAGTAGTAGTCGTAGTAGTAGTAGTACTACTACTACTACGACTACTACTACTGCTCCTACTACTACTACTAGAAACAAAACTAGTAGTAGTACTATCAAAGTAGTAGTAGTAGTAGTAGTAGTAGTACTACTACTACTACTACTAGAAACAAAACTAGTAGTAGTACTATCAAAGTAGTAGTAGTAGTAGTAGTAGTAGTAGTAGTAGTAGTAGTTGTTGTTGTTGTTGTTGTTGTTGTTGTTGTTGTTGTTGTTGTTGGTTTTTTTCAATGCGACAAATTTTTTGCTGTTTTTATGTTTGCCAGCTGAGACTTGCCATCACTTCGCCCTGATACCTTGGTCACTACAACCTCAGCCAGACTGGACATCAAAAGGCGGTGCAGCTCATTACAACGGGTGGGGTTCAACGCATTTCACAACAACAACCAGGGCTTCGCATGAATGGGGAGTGACCCCTCTGGTGGGTTCTTAGCTTAAGCTCGAAATTGAAAATCATCCGAGTTTAAATTCTAACCCTAGGCTCACCTGGTTTGTGATGATATTCCTTAGCCACTGTTGTCTCGCTGCCTAGCTCGACCCCTGAGAGATTCTGGATACCATGGCTGGAAGGAATCTTGAATCTTGAGCTTGTTTCAGGGGTATTCTTGAAATTTGGGGAACCCCCAAAATAGTTTTTTTTAAATGTAGATGACTGTTACTAACGGATGACCTGGGGGTACCCCGGTTTTGAGAAACCACCATTGCCACAACGTTTCGAGGCAGCAATCTGTTGAGGTAACTGCCAAGCTGTGTCGGTCTGAAAAGTGGTTGACTAATGATGGCCAATGGTGCTGAACATAGATGGTGCATGATATTGCCAACCCTGGATTTTATATAGGGGGTGACCCCCCAAAGTTCGCTCTCCCATTCAAGTGGCAGCCTCCCAAGAAACCTATGGAATTGAGCTTCATCCGGGGGTTAACATCATAGCCATTGGCCACCCCAGAGATCACCAAGCCGCAGCGTCACGACGTCGCGTCGAGGCTCTACCGCCAAGCGAAGCAGGATCGCGTGGCGGACTTTCTCTCCAACGATCTCTCCGTGGAGCCGTGGAAAAGCAAGGTGCGCGTGGCGGAACGGGTGGTCGGAACGGGTGGTGCTGCATGGCTATACCAAGCTGCTTGGAGTAAGCATCCAAGACCATCAATGGAGAAGCAACAGTTATGAAGCGAGGGTAAGCATTGTTTTCTTTTCGTAGAATGAGAAACCTTGTGCGAATAACTTCATTCTTTTGCTGATGTGGCTATTTAAGCTCAAGTAGGCTGAATGTCTTGCAGTGTTTGTGGTTTTCCCCACTATAGCACTCGTTCCTCCATCTGCCTGGGCTGCTCTGCTGCAAAGACTATCGCATCAGAGTTCCTTGAGGATTTTGGTACCTCTAGCAACAGAAACCTTTGTTGCGACATAGCTGTCAGTGCTGCCCGGCATATCCGTGCCTTGAGGGTGCGGGGAGTGAGAGTCGAGCAGGAGAGGCTGGAAGCTTTTGAGGTCGCTAGGCAGGCAACTCTTGCCCTGGAGGCCAAGCGAAGTAGTGTTGCTGAGGTACCAGCGGAAGCGCCGCCGGAGCGAAGTCGACCCAGGTTGGAGGAAGCACCTGGAAGTAAGGAAGAGCGACGGAGAGGAGATAGCAGAGGCAGTGAGTACACAGACGGAGAGAGATCTTCCTCTTTGGAAGTGAAAAGCGCAGAGCAGTTAAGGCAGGAAAGGAGTGCGGCACCAGCAGTGCAGGCGAAGAGGGCACCAGCCCCACCTAAGCATAAGGATCGAGGAGAAGAGGAGGAACGAGAAGAAAGAAGGAGAAAAAGGGAAGAGGAGACTCCGAGGTCTTCGAAGCGAGTGGAGGACGAGACTCGGGGGAAAAGACAGTCTGAAGGTGGCCATCTCAGAGGAGGATATCCTGAGAGCTACCCCCAAGACAGGCGAAGACACGAAGAAAGTCCAAGGAGGCGCAGACCCATTGCTGGGCCCTCGGCCCCTGGTCGAGAGGACGAGAAACTACCTGAACGATTTTTCAGGCTTGAGTCAGAAGAGCAATGGACCTCCCCGCAGCAGAGGAAAGGGAAGAGCCAGAGGAAGTGGTAGATCCTTTCGATGGGGATCCCTATGGCGAAAGATATGGAAGTTACACCGCCAGCGATTTCCCTTCATGGATGATGTTACAAATAGGAGTGGGGGATGTAGTAGAATGCATTCTTCCTCCCGCTTTTGCCTTGGAGGAGAACATCATGGCAGCCTTCCTTGTCCAAGGAGTTCGAGTAGACAAGGATGGAAGTTTCGATTTGGAGGTAAAGAGCTTGGGAAGCACGTCAACATCGATGACAACTCGGCTCTCAAGCATCTTCAATCGAAAGGTAAACCGCATTCATGTTTGTGCTCACCAGTATGGGTGTGTCTATGGCGACGAGGCGGCCTTTCACCTTCTGGAGCTGAAGCTGCACGATGCAAACGGGTTCGAGGCACCGTATGTTGGGGCAGCAGGAAAAAGGTTGCTGAAGCAGGCCAAGGATGGGACTTCAGGAGGAGAGAAGGAAAGGAAAGATGGGTTGCCAACTGCAGAAGCCGCAGGCATACCAGGCACTGGGGAAGGAGTTGGAGAGAAAAGGAACGAAGGGAAGGAGACTTCCGGTGGAGGACCCGGAAAAGCTTCTGTCCTACCAGGAGAAGAAATCCCAGAGGCAGCAAAACTTGGGCACCTTCGGGAGAGACTTTCGAGTCTCAAGGAGAAACACTTTGCCCCCAAGGACACGGACCTCTTCGGAGACGATGGTACGCCGGGAGAGGGTGGAGGAGTTCCCCTCAGGACTACCGGCTATGCTCCGGGGTTGACCCTGACTGGAGCCCGCAGACTTTCGGGGATGAACCTGGAATTGGATCAGATGGTTCAGCACGAAGGCCAGGAGCAAAGAGGAGATACTACGAGGCCCTTGAAGAGGGATGTGAGAGGCAAAGGAGTCGGGAGTCAACTGGCCTTGAATGCAGCAGCAGCGGCTGGCCATGGAGGACCCCCAGGAGGATCGGGGGGAAGTGGACAGCCTGGGAACAACAGAGGATCGGCAAAGAAAAGATCGAAAAAGAAAAAGAAGAATTCAAAGAAAAAGAAAAAGAAGAAGAAGAGAAAAGACCATGTGAGACATCCCGGAGGAGGAGGACCCGGGTCGTCAGGATCCTCTTCAAGCTCGTACGAAGAGGACAGTGGTCATGGTTCAGGTGCCGAAAGTTCTTCAGAGAGCAGTCACTATCTTCCACCCCTGAAGCGGAAGAGAGAGCAACGTCCAGGATCAGTACTGGAACACCTCATAGCCACTGTCGAGGCTCACTTGGCGGGAATAGGGGAAACAGATCCCCAAGACACGTCAAGGCTGGGAGGAACCAAGATCCTGGCATACTACAATGCCATTATCAAGGGGGGAACGAACCCGTTGAGCAGAGATGGCAGGGAGATGTACCTGCTGGCCAACGTTCTCGATGGGTTGCGCCAGGGCCTCCTGGCCCGAGTGGCCGACGCCCTCAGTGCAAGGTTTTTGGCCTTGCACCAGGCAGTACTGGACGGAAGCTGGGAGGCAGCACGTCATTTAGAGATATACAATCCAGAGATGATATCAGCCGCAGGACCTCAGATGACGATTGCTGCCCGAAAACATTCCAGACTTCTCGAAAAGGTCAAAGGTTATGGAGGCAAGCAGAACGAAGGATGGAAGAGATCGGGTGGCTATACAGGCTGGTACGGAGAAGGCAAGGGCTGGAGCGAGCCCAAGGGAAAGACCAAGAAAGGCAAAGGAAAAGGCAAAGAGGACCCATGGTACCAGAAGGGCAAGGGGCGTGGAGGAACCGTCCCGTGGAACCAACAAAACCCGAAGGAGCCTGCGCAAGCAGAAAAGGAGAAGTAGGGCCCAGGTACCAAGGGCTGGACAGTGTAATAGCTGAGGCGAAGACTTTGGCTCACTTGGGCATTTTGCTCTGGTGGCTTTTTCTCGGTAAAGGCCGTGATAGAGCCGCTGACATTTTTCCGGTTACCAAGGATGCGATGCAAAGAGAGTGGAAAAGAGTCGGCTTCTGGGAAGTCATAAGCCAAGACCTCCGAGTACCTCGTCAAAGACGAGATCTCTTTCCTATGCCGCATCCATGCATGGAGAAGCTAGTTAGGCTTGAAGAGATTGATGGATTATCAGAGTTGATTAGTGGGTTGGATGATTTGGTTGATAAGGCTGAGGACTGTTGGTGCGAACTTAGTGTAGGTTTTTGCAATCACCTACATGATGGAAAGTGGCATTGGGGCGAGGGTGCACCCACCAAGGCTCAAAGAGACATGTTCACGGAGATTCGCAAAGGAGTAAGAAGGGTTCTAGGAGAAGACTTCCAAGTATCTGTGGACCCCCAAGAGTTAAAGGCTGAGATGGATAAGAAGCGAGTTTCATACACAGGGGAAGAACTGAGCCAGCCAGAACAATTGAGTATAGAACAAGTCCTTCCAGGGTTACCGCCAACCAAGCATGGGGGAGCCATCCCGGTTACTGATTGGGTTGATGGAAGATGCAGATATTACTTGGAAAACCCGGAGGAATGTTTACTTGAGGAGTTTCCGGAGAACCTGCCAAAGCTACAAGGGAAAATCCACCTACCAAAACATGAGGAGATTGATTTTGCGAAGATGTTGGTTGATAGAGGAATATGTAGATGGATAAGGTCTGAGAAAGTATTGCGAGTGAAAGGACGAGAAGTTTTGAACGGCATGTTCGGTGTGGTCAAACCAAACAAATTTGTGGGAAGCGATGCATCCAAACCAGTACTTCGACTCATTATGAATTTAATTCCTTCGAATGCTGTCCACAAGATGATCGGTGGAAGAACCCACGAGCTGCCTCATATCACCCGATGGTGCAGTGTACTCGTTGACGAAGGGGAGATCATACAGGTATGTCAGTCAGATATGACTGCAGCATTTTATTTGTTTTCTCTTCCAGCTTGCTGGTCTTCCCACTTGTCATTCAACATAAAAGCAAAAGGAAGAGAGATAGGAGCACCTGCCGAAGATCAAGACAACTCCTTCACGCTTTCATGTGCTGTCTTACCGATGGGTTGGTCAAGTGCGGTAGGTATAATGCAGTTTATTGCGGAAGAAGTATTGTACAAAGCAGGACTTCCAAAGGATGCACAGATAAGGCGAACGAACCCATTGCCCAGTTGGATGTTGGAAAGCGTCAAAGAGGCCAAGGAAAAGAAGAAGCTATGGTGGCACGTATATTTGGACAACTATGCTAGTGGTGAGAAGGTTTTGTTTGAGAATGGCGAGGGGGCTGATCAGCAAAGGCAGGTAGAAGATGCTTGGGAGAAAGCGGGAATAGTGGTATCTCAAGGAAAAAGTATAGTAGACCAAACAAGTGTTTCAGAGCTGGGAGCATTTATTGGAGGCAAAAGCGGTTGGATAGGAGCAAGTACGGAGAGGTTGAATAAAGTGGCGAAGGTTACTCTATGGTTGCTTCGGGAGAAGGTATTGAGCAAAAAGAGTTTGCAGGTGGTTATGGGGAGGTGGATCTTTATCCTTCAATTTCGCAGGCCGGCTATGTCCCATTTTGAAATCGTGTGGGAGTTCATCTCAGGGAAAAGGAAAGGACCCCAGGCTGAGGAAAAGGTCAGAGAGGAGCTATTAGGTTGCTTGTTTGGGATGATGCTCTATCACACATTTTTGGGAGCAAAGTTTGAAAACCAAATCACCTGCAGTGATGCGTCTGGGACTGGAGGAGCTATAGCAATCAGTGAGGAGCTATCGTCTCAGGGGGTATCTTTTCTCGTCAGTCAGGAGCCAAGGTACCAGCCAGTCAAGGTGCCAATTGTTGTGGTCTCTCTCTTCAATGGTGTCGGGGGTGTTTTCAGATGTTTTGACCTGGCTGGGCTCCAGGTAGTAGGCGCAATCAGTGTTGAGAATCACAAACCGGCCAACAGGGTAACGCACAGGCGCTGGCCCTGGGTACAGCAATACCTGGATGTGAGGGAATTTGGCAAAGCACAAATTGAGGAGAGCATCGAAACTATGGGTTATTTTCAAGAAATACACCTTTGGGTTGGCTTTCCATGTACCGACCTTTCCAGTGCTAAAGCAAAAAGAGAAAATTTGGCTGGAAGGCAAAGTTCACTGTTTTACGAGGCACTCAGGATAAAGAAGGAACTGAAGGAGGTATATCCCAAGAAAAAGTTCAAACAGGTCTTCGAAAATGTCGCAAGTATGGACATTGAGGCTAGGAGGCAGATCAGTTCTGAGCTTGAGTGTCGCCCCTTCCGCGTCGATCCTCGTCTTCAAGTTCCTATGTCTCGTCCTCGTTTTTGCTGGACCGATTTGGATCTCTTTGAGGTGCCAGGTATAACGTATGTGGATAAAGGAGACTATGTGGAAATGGAGGTCTCAGGTACATGGCCCGAACCAAAGGACTGGCTTACAGAAGGATGGTACCAACTTGATCCTTCCGCCATTTTCCCCACTTGTATGAAAGCAATCCCCAGAGTCAAACCCCCTGAGCAACCAGCAGGCATTCATCGTTGCGACCAACGGAGGAGTGATAATTTTAAGTTTCCCCCATATCAATACAAATCCCAGTACTTGTTGGTGAACGAGGATGGCCAAGGACGGCTCTTAGATTGCCAAGAGCGTGAACAACTTATGGGCTTTGGAAAAGACCATACTTCTGTTTGTTTCTCAGCCTCGCGAAGTAAGATGCAGAAAGTTTCCTTTGAAAACGAAAGGCTGAGTCTGATAGGGGATTCTTTCTGCTGCTATAGCTTCATGGTCTTTGCTGCATTTGCGGGTTATCCATGGTCCAATTCTTTTAGCTTGGATGAGATGAACCAGCGGACAGGATTGAGCCCAGGGGCCTCTTCACATGTCAGTGTTCGCTGTCCTCTTGGGACCAAGGAAGGCTATGGAGTTTTCCCTCCGGCGCAGAAAGCTGTGTATCAACTAAACCTTTTCTTAGCCCAAAGAGCCAACCATACAGGATCAGATATTAGAATCACTACAGGGCAGTTTCTGAATCCAAAGCAAGCAGCAAGACAAAGCGTACAGAGCAGTTGGTGGCAGTGGAAACAAGTTTTTCAAGTAGCATGGAAGCAAGAAGAACATATTAACCCCCTGGAATGTAGAGCCATCTTACTTTCCTTGCTGTGGAGGTGCCGGCAAGGTCACATGGGAGGGAAGCGAATCTGCCACTTAACTGACTCTTATGTTTGTCAATCCATCCTGTGTAAAGGACGAACTAGCAGCAAAGCCATGCAGCCTGTAGTTCGACGTGTTAATTCTTTGTTGTTGGCACATTTCACACAACTTCTCATTGCCCATGTCGATAGTTCAGATAATCCAACTGATGAGGGTTCGCGCCGGCAATGGAGCGAAAGAGGCTCGTAGAGCACGACGACAAGGAATTGCCCTGGAGGATCGGGCAATCACCACACAGACGCGTTTTCGATATTTTTCAGCAGTAAAGAAGGTTTTGCCTCTGTTGGAACTACATCCTCGACATATTGACGAAACATTGTGCCATTGGATAGAGGAACAATTTGCAGAAGGAGAAGGGATTACAGGCATTGGCGATGCCCTATCCGGGCTACACCACTTTGCTCCCTGGGTGAAGGGTTCCACTCAGGGTGCTTGGCGACTTTTTAGATTATGGAGAAAGGTAGAGCGGCCGCAACAGGCACCACCTCTGCCGGAGGCATTTGCTGAAGCCTTGGTAAGTCGCGCATTGGAGATGGAAGATCTCAATTTAGCTGCAGCACTGGCAGTAGGATTCTGGGGGCTTCTGCGGACTGGTGAAATTTTGGCCCTTTGCCCCTATCAAATCATGATTGGCACCTCTGACATTGTTCTGCAGTTGGGCTTAACGAAAACCGGATTACGACGACATCAAGATGAAAATGTCATTATTCATCACAAACCAACTCAGCTCCTGCTTTCGGCCCTGTTGGAAATTCGCAATTTTCAACATACCATGTTTGTGCCTTTGATCCCTGGCGGAGGCCCCAGGTTCAGAGAAGGTTTTGCAAAGCTCCTAGCGTTTTTCAGCTTGGAGAAACGTTTCAGACCCTACTCACTGAGAAGGGGTGGAGCTACAGCCTTTTTTAGAGCTACAAGCTCCATGGAAGCAACTCTAATAAAAGGTCGGTGGGGCACTAGCCAGGCTGCCAGACAGTATATCCAGGAAGGGCTCAGCGTACTCACAACTCTGACCATCACACAAAAGCAAAAAGATCTTCTTCAGGCCTACGCGTCCCAGTTTGCGTGCACTTAAAGTGCCCAGGACAGGGGACGTGGAAGAGGTCTGCCATATGACCTCAAGTTTCGTTTTTTCTTTCGAAGAAGTTTAAACTTCCTGAAACCTGCCATATGGTTTCAAAGCGGAATTTGAATCAAATCAGTCAGAAGGCTGAAAAGCAAATGTGCAGATCTGGGTGAGTAGCATGGCAAAAGCCACTACTCACAAAAACCAGCAGGTCTTGGCAAAAAGAAGCTGAAGTGGTCATGAGCACATTGTTTTCTTTTCGTAGAATGAGAAACCTTGTGCGAATAACTTCATTCTTTTGCTGATGTGGCTATTTAAGCTCAAGTAGGCCCAACCCGGCCCAGCCCGGAGGAGGAGGGGCTCTACGAAGAGGTCTGCCATATGACCTCAAGTTTCGTTTTTTCTTTCGAAGAAGTTTAAACTTCCTGAAACCTGCCATATGGTTTCAAAGCGGAATTTGAATCAAATCAGTCAGAAGGCTGAAAAGCAAATGTGCAGATCTGGGTGAGTAGCATGGCAAAAGCCACTACTCACAAAAACCAGCAGGTCTTGGCAAAAAGAAGCTGAAGTGGTCATGAGCACAACTAATAGGTGATGATGATACGATACTGTTGATGATTTTTCTTATTAGTAAAAGTAGGTGATAGACCTGGTCAATGGTTGATAACAGGGCATAAGAATCTACAATAATAGGGGAGATACCAACTATATAGTGGTTATAGGTCAAGGCTTTAAGCAACAATCACAGGGGATCAGTTCAGCAACAATTTTATAGTGAGTATGATGGTTATTGATGGCAGACCAGGGGCACAGGGTGAACTGACCCACAGCGATATATCTATATCAATAGTTGTAGGTAGTCATTAGTTAGATCTTCCAGAGCTGGGGATGAGTCAATGTCAACCAACCACTTGTGAAGCCTAGCTGATTTTTAAAGGGGAATTCCAGCTGGTTAGTGGTTGATAAAGCTGCGGATAAGAGCCAGCAAGAACATGGGATGTATACCAGCTATAAATATGGCTATGGGTCAAAGGACTAGTTTTGTCATTTTGGATGTTCACTTGGGTACCAGGGTATTGACCCATAGCTAGAGCTTTACTTAGGCCGGTTCTAAACCAACCTGTAACCAGGGGGTACCACTCTGCATGATTCGCCATGTTTGTTGATATTGATGTTTGTTGTTGTGTTGATGAGACACTATTTGTGGTGCTTGTGACTGCGGACTGCTTGCTGTTCATCATAGATTTATGATTGACTGCACGCAAATATACCAGTTCAACAAATATACTAGTTTCCACCTCATATATTGTGATGAACTAATTAATTGTGTTCATTTTTCTTCATTTGTGTCATGCTGGTTCTCAAAGCACACCATGATGGTCAACCGGATTTGATGGCTTATTTAGCTGAACTCAAGATCCGCCTCCACATTGACATAAGCTTAGCTGTTCCTAACGGTTTCCGACTAGCGATGAGAAGCCTTTCTTGTTGATCGTTTGGTAGTCATTTGTGTACGTATAATATGTAGATACTAACATAGGGATATGGACATGGTGCGATGAGTCCTTATGTTCAACACCAATATTGCTGCATCATCAACCATATATTGACCATCCTTAAAACCAAAAAGCCATCACTACTGCAAGCATCATAAAGTATTCACAGACCACAATCATCATGTCATTATAATGTTTTGACTAAGCATGTCTTACACATTGAATGAAAGATACTGCTACGAAGTGGTCAACCCATTCACCGCTGGTTGTAAGTAACAGCTCCGAATCAATCAGCACCCGCTGCGAAACTGGCAAGGCAGAACTCCGAGCCATCTATTCAGCTGGTTTTCCATGGCTGAAAATAATTGAGGAATCAGAGGTTGCTAGCAGTCAACCTGAAGAATGTTCTGGTTATCTATTTTTCACTTTCAGCTTGATCGACCAGAGGATGATGTTTCCTCCATCAATTTTGAAAGCCCACTCACCCACGAACCCATGAGTGTTCGTCCACCTACCACTGGTACCACCAGTATTTGCATATCACTGGTGGTACCCTCTGACCATCCAAAGATGTCGGTTTTCGTGCGGAACCATGGGGTCCTTGGCACTCCATGGGTCAATAGCATCCAACAAAAATCAAGAAAAAAAGGGTAGGTTCAGTTCACATCCTATGAATGTTCACCGTGTGCACAGGCGTTGCCAAGCCAAATCGTCAGCCAGGCGGAAAAGAATGCGTTCGAGTTGGTGAGAGTCTCAGGGGACACCAAGGGACAAAGCGCCCAGCTGGGGCACGAGTGCGTCCACAACGGGGTGTTGCTATTGGCTCAGTTTCTGGGCACCGGAAGTTCTGATCAAGCAGACATGGATTTTTCTCAAGCCATAGGTAGCCCAAAAAATGCTTGGTCTCTTGCTGTAAATGGTGAATCAAGGATGGATTAGGGGTACCCTTGTTTTGAGAAACGGCCGTATAGAGGTAACCAGTGGATATGCCCAGATGCCTCGTAGGTTGTGCGCACATTTGGGATTTGGCCCCCAAAAAGTAGTTTTCTATCATTTTCTATCCAACCATCATCAGATTGCCAAATTGATGGTTGGATAGATGTGTTTTTTCTCAAAATAGGGGTACCTCCAAATCATCCATGATCGGTAATCTACAGTCACAAACAAACCATAACTTGGAGGTCCCCAAACTGCTTGAGAAATCACCATGACTAGTAGTTGTTTAACCGTTGTTGTTGCTGATTATCTCCTACTACTAAAAATTTAAATGCCATGTGAAACCATGAAGAAACCACTATGTTTATAAGAGTGTCAGTGCCATTCAACGATCTAGAATTTAGAAGTATTACAAGTGGCAGGTGTCAATTGTGTCAACGATCAGGGAGTGCATGGCCACACAGGGTCCACATGTGGGAAACGCTTTTTGAAACTGGCCGTTCACCGATTGATCGTAAGGGCTAGTGGCTGGTGGCTCTAAACATGTTTTATTGTCCGTAGTATTTACCAACAGATGGTTGGTTGACCCTGGTATTTACGAAAGATTGGTTGGCTGACTAATATTTTTCATCAAGGTTATCAGCACCAACCAGGTTAGCTAGTAGCTACCTGCTGGATTGATATCAATCCGTGATAGTCACATGAAAGAAATCAACGGGTCAGCAAGGGTACACAATGCCCATCATGATCATGCAATCATTATTTGTCAAATCAACGACCATCACTTAACAAATAACTAACGACCATCACTTAACCACGAATTGTTTCAGCTCTTCTGTCGAAAGAAAACATAGTAGGGCCACCACTCCCGGCGCGGTGCAACTCGCCGCATCGAAGTTGCTCGCAATCGGCAGAAGGTGAAGGTTGGCATGAATAGAGTGTGAGCCTTCGCATATGTAGAAGCCTGGGCAACAATTACGATTAGCATCCACCATGGTCATCCCAGTTACACATATCATCATATATTCATATGTCATAGTTTATTGATTGACCAGTATAAATGAAGTCATACTGTTTAGGATTATTGGATTTTCCAAAAGGGGTGTACCATCCAGAAATGGTTTAATCGCAATCGATTTCAATGGTTGGTAAATAATTTGTAAACATATATCTGTATATAAATATATACACTTACACTGCACACATGGTATATAGGCACCATATATATAAATACATATATATATATAACTACAGTGTCTTTCAAATTACAGTATATTCATTTATACATACATGGTATTGTAAGACTATACTATTCATAGTGAAGAATTAAGTTGATGTGAAGTTGATGTGCTCAACCATTTCGGGCAGTTTGTACGTCCAAATCCCTGAGAATTGTTGGACGTCCGAGGCAAGCAGCAGCCATAGCTATCCTTTTTTTATGGCTGCCAGTTTGAGGGATGAAAATCGATTGATATGGTGGTTTCTCAAAAAAGAGGACCCAAAAAATGGTTGGTTTATTACTATAAATGACTATTAATGGATGATTTAGGGGTACCCATATTTTGAGAAACCACCATATAGATTGGTGCCATCTGAAGAGATGGTTATAGCAGCAACCAACATGATGGGTGCCGGTTTGATGGGGGAGCAGCCTGTCATCACTGCGCAGCCGCCCAATTTTTTCGCCACATTTCAGCAGCGTGTTCCAGGGCCCGCCAGCTGCGTGAGGTTCGCCAGCGGCGTTTTCAGCTGGCCTGCGCCTTCTTCATATTTGCAGACAAAGGTCATGATGCTGTGGACGTGCGCCAGCCCTGGTTGCTGCCTGGTGTTATCAAAGGAGGCATGGCTGCCATGTAAGAACCAGCAGCTTGAATTTCAGGAATCAGAAGCCTTTCTTGACAAACCATTTTCACATCAGATTTGGATGGCCACCGGGCCAGTCTGTTTCCAGTTTGGTTACAATGGAACACTGATGGCATTTGTTGTGGATTAATGGGGGCGATTCAAAACAACATCAAGTAGCCTTTCAAATTTCATGTTGGCAGGATGGCTACATTAGACCGCGGGGAAACAATCCAAACAACATGTGGGACATGTTACATGCGTCAACAAGATGGAAACATGTTTGCACAACCTTTTTATGGTTCCGTTGCTGCGGCGCAAGCTGGTGACATTGTCATTCTGCAACTGTTCACTAAAAAGACTACAATGGCCAGAGTTGGATTCATTCAGAAGTCCAATGCTGCAGGATTCTGCGCTAACACTGACAGCAACCAACAGATGTGGATGTTGCCCAAAATGATGGTATGTTTATTGATTTTTTTCGCGTTCATATGTCAATCAAGAGTCAAGAGTCTGAATTTAGTACCAACAAGCATCAACTTCTAATGGTCAATCATTTTCCGCTTACTTCCGGACCAAAAAACACCAAAGAAAACACCAACTAGGATCACGTACGAAAGGATCACGGTTCCATCCCTGCCGTTATGCGAATGTCGCATGTCTGGCCGCGCCCCGGGCGGTGCATCTGCGAGAGCGCATGGCGCGGCACATGTGGCAGCACAAGAGGGCAACACAGAAAGTTTGAAGTTGTTGTATGATTTGGACCGGGGGGATGAATGGGGGCGGGTATTGCTTAATTTTTGGGCAAATAATAGGTTCATTCGAATTTCAGGTAGCTGTGCCAGCAGGCCCATGAACAGAACACGCGGCAGTAAATTCCATCCAGATGAGAGCAGAGGCAGAGTTTTGTATTTGGGGCATGACAATCTTAAATCATTGATTGATTACTTTTTCGTGATTTAGTAAGTAACACAATACTGCTTGGTATTAGTTCAAAAACTATCAATTATTGTGGACACTGACTTCGAAGAGCTGGAAAACCCAAGTTTTATTGTACTATAGTCTAGTAACAAAGGTTTGTTCCCTGTTTAACAGGCATAGACATTGATAAGTACTTGTCCAGATGAGCAAATGAGCTTGTTTCCAATGGAGTACTGTAGACAGCCAAAGCGCCTCTTCAATTGAAACAAATATATTTGTGTTTGCATCGATTCACACTGCTATCAGTTCACAACATTGAGCACAGAGTTACGGAGTGACAATTGTGACCACTACTATATTAAACATTGTAAGAATGGTAGCTAGTGTCATACTTGTTGTGCTGTCATAAAGTGACACAACCATTGGAATAGCCGTTGTATTTTTCCTTGCAATATCGACATTAAAAGCCACTCAAACATTCATACTCACCGTAACAATAACAATGTTAACAACCACTACAATAATGAGCATTGACGATGTAATTGCTATTCTTTACCGTTTGTAGATGTTTGAGCATGCGTTGTTTTGAACATTGCAAAAATATGTTAAGGATAAGTTTGACAAACATAATGATTGCAGTGATTGTTTTTGTTTGCTTCATGACATTTCCATTTCTGTGAAGAACTGCATGATCTCATGACTCATGTTTACACTGAAGAATGACTATTGTCAGAACGATTGTTTATGCATGCTTTCCAGCTTGTACAGAAACCCATTTTGTTTGATATGGCCGATGGGAACATCTTGCAGATTAATAACAACCACCATATATAGATACATTATGGTGAAAAACGACTACCATGATATAGTATAGTTACGTAGTTGTTCATAAGCGCAGTCATGATGATAAACAACCAACTATATCATGAATAACCAACTGATTACGAACCAACTACATTCTAAATAGTCACTTGTTGATTTGTTTGTTCTGGTTGGCTTGCATCCACTACCTTAGATTTTTAGCCTTTTTGGGATATGATTGATGTTGATTGATTTTCCATATAGCCATTGAAAATCAAACTTGTGGCAAGGGATCTAAACACCACGGAGTTTTCCTGCACGGAGTTTTCCTGACAACAATCACAACCATACCTAACTGATCACTAGTTAATGATTAACGAATATGAACCATTACTAATCCAACCATTATCTAACCATTATTAACCATACTTACTAGTTGATGATGGGTTGGAAACCACAACCACCACCCGTTGCTCAGGTCACCTTCGCCCATCCCGCAGGACCCAGAGACTCTCCGTCGTCCTGCGGCGGACGGTCGTTGCTGCGCCCATTGGGCCGCGCTGGCGGGGCAGGCGGCTGCACGGTGAGGCTGTCGGTGACGGTAGGATGGTTTGATGAGTAGCCCTCGAGGAGTAGCTGAGTATATTAACCAACCAATAATAGCTAATTAATGGTTACTGATCACGGGTGGTGAATGATCGTTGATTAATCAGCTGGTATGGCTATGGGTCAAGCAGTTCACCAACCAATATCTAGCTGGTTTAATCATGGTTAATAGTAGGGGATGATAACTAGCAACTGTTTTGGGGATATACCAGCTATATATGGAGAGCTGGGTCAAGCAGTTCACCATCAATTATGGCAATAACCAACCAAATCATAGGGAAAACAATGGTTAGTTATAGGGGAACCAGGGGTACGGGGTTTGGACCCATGGCCATATAACCGTGACCAACTCAGTTGGTTATGGATGGTAATCATGGATGCTTTACCAGGAGCATTCTTAGTACCAGTTCTGTAATCGTTGATGGTAATCATTTGATGATCTGCCGGTGGTGATTGGTAATGATGGTTGGCTTGCCAATGATTACCAGTGTTCGCAAGTGGTTGTCAATCATTAGCCCATGGTTTGCAATGATTCGTCGACATTGCCTCGCAAAAACGGTGAATGATAGTTGTGAATGATGGTTGAGAATGTTGGTTCAAGATCATGCAAACAAGTTTGATTGTAGCATTTTTTCAATGATGCCTGGTGATGTTTGAGTACTTTTTCATAGTTTAAGCTTTCAAGCAGGAAAACTCTTGACCTTTGCAGGACTGGAAACTTGTACAGCTTCCACTTTGGCACTGTAGTCACCAGCCTAAGATAGATCAAAGGTGTTCTCTGCAGAACTGACAAAAGACAACATGGGTACGGAGCCGAAGTGGTCATGTCTGTTAGCAAAGAGCAGATGGGTGTTTCTTAGAATCCGGACCCCGCAACAATGGCTGGCTTATTGCTCTGAATGACTCATATTGGATCATTTGGGAGACCCCTATTTTGAGAAACCATCAGATTGAAATTTGGTTGCACAACAAGAGGAACCAGAAGATAACAAATGCTGATGCCAGAAGAGGTTTTGACAAAGATGCAAGGACAGAGACCAGGACGGAGAACCACTCATACAGAAAGTCATGTAGATTCCAAGATCTGCTGTATCATATGTTTCGTGAGAACATATGTGAGAAATTGTCAGAACAATTTCCAAACAAATCTAGGACAACTGTTGATCATTGGCAGAGACCGCCAGCTTCCGCGACAGTAAATGTCAGCACAAATGTGAGATGAATGTAAGACACATTCAAGAACAATTGTACATGAATGTCAGCTTCAACTGTCATTGTGATTGAGATCACATGTTAGAGAACATTTCAGGTGAACATTTTGTATTGTGTTTCACCTGTACCATGTGACGCCCAAATGTTTTATTTCTTGGCTGCTTGGTGGCTTTAAACATTCTTACTTTCCCCTGTAGTAACACGCGGCTGGTGGACGAATATTTTTCATGGAGGCTCATCAAGCAGTTGGTTTTGTTCATCAACCACCTGGTTGTACATATCAGATCCACCAACTGATGTACCAACTGGCTTCACTTCATAGCTGGTTGGTTTCATCAGATCGAAGTGAAGCCAGTTGGGCTTTCTTGCTGGCTGTTGGGAGGGAGCTCCAGACGAACCCAGCAGCGGTATCCCTACCCTTCTAAAGGGCAAACCCGGGAGCTACAAGGAGGGCCCAATGGTCGGCTGGCAACCACCTATCTTCTCACCAGTGATTCGCTCAGGTTTCAGTTCTTGAACTCCTGGAGGGATTGGCTCCGGACACCTTACGAGCACGCGCGCTGAATGGTGCCACACCCGCGCATGATGCCGCATTTCAAGGTGGGAGATCAGCAGAGCCACACAGACTGATTCCTATTATGATTACGACCATGATTATGTGCAACCACTATTGCTTAACATGTTTTTAGTAGTGGTTAGTAGTAATTACTGGTTCATAGTGGTGAATATATAATGGTTCATATCGGTCAATAGTATGACCATTTGAGGATAGCAATTTCTACAACCACTAGTGTTATGGTTATTATTGTACGAACTGTTCGAATGTTCACCAGTGCTGGCATGTGCGACACTGCGAGCCTGCTGCGTCCTGCTGCCTGACCCAACAGTCCGAGTTGTAACTGTTCACTATTGTACCAATGATTGTCGTTGATTGGTCAGATTGTACGAAGAATCCATATATAGTCCGTTGTCAACCCCTTTACCTATTAGTGTTGAAAACAATAACTTGTGTGAACATTCCTTCTATATCACAACTATGTTATGTAGCCATGATGATTGTAACCAGTACAAGAGCTGACAATGCTGTAAGATATATGGGGGCAGCTGCTGTATGTAATAAACCAGCAATTTGGGGGGTCCCCTATTTTTGAGAAACCACCAAGTACTATGAAACACCTCTTACCTGCCACAACAATGCTGGACTCCCACTGACCGAAATGTGCTTGGCAAGATGGACGTTTGAAGAGGGTTTGTTGATCAGGATTACCAGTATGTGTGGATGGTGTACCTACTGAAGCTGGTGGAACTTCCAGGTGAGTTTTCCCCCAAAAAAGTATTTTGTTCTTCTCAAAATCTGGTGATTTGGACCATTTCCAGTTTAGTTTTCCCAAGGGTTTCAGTATTTCTTCCTAAGAGTTCCCGAACTGACTAGAAATACTGAAACCCTTGGGAAAACTGATGTTTGTTACATGGGTTCCGATGGAAACATGTATCTTCTAGATGAAACATGTTAGGTACCGATGTTTATTACATGGGTTTTCGGGATATGCTTCAATGACTTGGCACCAAACGAGGCCGGCGCTCACTGAAAACATTTTCAGCCTCTCATGGATAGGTCTTTGGAAGGCTTCTGATGTGCAACCTCCGGCCATGATTGCGTCACAACACCAGGTTGTACTATGCTGCTCCAACTTACCTTTTCGTGAAAAGAAGTAGAACAGGCAAGGTGTTGCTGTGTACAAGTCACCCTGGGGTATGTTGTGGTCAGTACTTTTTGATCACTATGCAAGTACTATTTTGCAGATGAATATGTGACTTGTATCTTGTTCAACATTTATTAGGCAATTGCGCTTTTAGTTCTGTTACCAGCGTACCTAAGCCATGACAGTCTTGTGTAGCCGGCCAACAAGTTGGTTGAGATTTTTGGTCAAAGAATTGTGGATTCAAACACTCACTTGGTCAGTGATCACATTATGACAATCAGAATCCCGATCATGAAAATTATTCAGCATGAGCTAGCCTTGCTCAACCAAGAGGATCCAACAGTCAATCATTGTATAGACTCCAAAAATAGTGACAAAGCCATGTTTCCAGTAAGATAATCTATATACGACACATGGACACATGTATGACTGCCCATGATAATCATGCCCCCTTGTCATGCCAAGCCTCTTCCGTCACACCCTTTAGGGCCAGTTTCGGGGGGAGACTCGGGGAGAGGCTCTCATCGCCACAGCCCTGATCAGTTGGGTCAACTATGAATGGCTTCACTGATCATCTTCTGTTAAGTATCATAGGTCCATTAACCATTTCTTCACCATTTACTTGTGTCATGTTCATATGATTTCATATGGGTGTTTCTCAAAATAGGATACCCCCCAAAACATCCAAGTCATCGATCATGATGATTAAACAACCAACCATTAAACCTACCGTTAATACCCCTTTAATGGTGGGACCATTAATAGAAACCAACGATCTAGGGGGACCCCTCCGGCTTAAGAAATCACTAGATGTTGATGAAAGCATCGTTGAAGCGTTGGATGGCTGATCTTCATTGGCTCTTCGCCCGCGGTGCTGCCGTTGAGGTCAAAACGCCGTGTTAGAAATGCTGCATGGCTTTGCCCCTGCAGCCCTGTTGGCAAAGTCACGCACAGGCAGTTTGGATGGGGTGATTGGTGGTTGGAAATGCAATCACCAACTCACTAACAAATGGTGATACCATTAGTTAACCAACTAACTAGCCAACTAATAACTGGTAAATGTTAAATTTACATAACTACCATTTTGGTATTTAACCAAACTACCATTAGTTTACCAACGAACTAACCAACAAACTACCAGTAGTTGGGTAAATTGGCTAAACCAACCAACTAACCAACCAACTAACCACCAAACTGACCTACCTAACTGCTGGTAGTCCGCCTATTCACCCCTGTGGAGTAGGGCCAGAGCCAGGTGCTACCTTGGCACACGACGCAGCCTACGGCGGCCATGGGGAGACATTGTCAAGCGGCAGCAGTTTGCCGCACAACGGGAATCATGGGTCAGATACCTACCAGGATGATGAATCATCATATATCTTTAATAGTGGATATTAATGAGATATTAATATATCTATGTATATGTATCAAAAATATGTATGTAGGTTGCTTACAGGACAACTATATCCACGATGGATCAGGTGATACATGATGATCTAAGTAGATATAATATTGCAAATACGACAGCCACGCACATACATATACGTATATGTATATGTTTACATTTCATATATATATATTTATTTATTTATTTATCAATTTAAATATCTAGATCAATGACCCTGTAAACATCTGAGTGGCAAAAGGTATACATCTACTGTATTTTTTTTACCACATGGGGGCCGCAAACGTGCATGTTGAATAAATACATCATGATGATGATTATTACTATTATTATTATTATTATTATCATTATTACTTTTATCATCAATAGGATTAATTATTATCAATTTCCAATACTGAAAATTAATTGCGTTTGACTGATATCACCATGCCAACAGGCGAAGATCTACTTTATTAGCCTCACCTTTCATGGAGGGCTCGGTGCAACCAATTAGGAAGCGTGCGCCATCAGTGGAATTCGGAAGATCTGACCATCCAATTTGCAATATCCAGCATTGGGGATAGTAGGTAGCACCATAGCATCCAAGTTGAGCCATTCTTAGTAGAGAAAGCGCCTGTTGCTCCAAGGAAGAAACATGAATCTTTGAACATGATTTAGCTTTGGGTGGCAGCTGTATGCAGTATGGACAGTTTCGATTGGATTCAGCCCCCGCATTGTATCACCGCACTTTGCGATGATGGTTTCCCTTTGGTAAACTCACATGGCAATGGAAAATCCACCGTAGATCCAAGGTTTCCCTATAGAATATGGTGATAATCCATTTCCAGATCAGTTTACCAGGGGTATATTCCCTTATTGGTTCTTAGCCGTACCCTTTGGCTTCCTGGTAAACCTCCATCAATTTGTTCTTAATTAACGGTGCTCAATAGCCAAGACTAACAATTGCTAACCATTAAATTGATAACCATTAATAATTCTTCATATCCATGGAACAACCACTACTAAAACAAAAAGCAAACTAATTAATCACGGAATGATCGTTTAGTGGCGCATTGTTTAGTAGTTGTTGTTATGTCTAATATGCACTACTAACCGAAAACCACTAATATCATTCAATATGACAAATAATCATCAAACAATCACTACAGCAAACCATCATTTCTAACCGCTAATGACCATTACTTAACCGTTTTCAACCAATCAACCACTAGGTATAATCCTAGTTATTACCCACAACCCATTTTAGCAAAGCATAAAAGCATTAACGACCCATGAACCATGAATCATTCATAACCATTATCAATAACCATTGAATAATGACTAAACAATGCTTATTAAACCACTACTAAGCCACTACTCTTGTCAATGTTGTGCATTGGTAGGTACATCATTTTTGTTTTGTCACTATTGTTAATAACCATTACCAATAATCAGTCAGAACCATCACTACTAACCAGTAAGAACCATCACTACTAACCAGTAAGAACCATCACTACTAATCAGTAAGAACCATCCAGTGATAACCACTACTACTATCCATTATTAATGGTTATTAAACCACTACTAAGCCACTAGTGCTGGATGTAATAACCACTAATAACCAGTAGGAACTATCACTACTAACCAAGCTACTAACCAGTAAAAACCATTACTAACCAACCATCGCTACTAATCATCACTACTAATCATCACTACTAAGCACATCTAACAACCACTAATAACCATCACTAATCAGCACATCCATCACTAATCACCACATCCAAACATCACTAAGCAACCACTAAACCACAAAAATCCTAATGGTTTGTTAGTAATAATAACCACTATTCTTGATAATAACCACTAATTAGTTAATAGTTATCACTATTGTTACTAATAAACATTCAATACTAATTATTAATTGTGATTTTTATCACTATCATTACTAACAATAATCACTAATTGTTAATAATAAGCACTAAAAACCATTAATAAACAATCACTATTAAACCGCCAAAATCCTTCGGTTACCCCGAGGCTTCTCCTGCAGCATTTGGCGCCACAGACGCTCCGTGCGCGCGACGCGATGGGCCGCACGGCGGCGCATGAAGCGGCGGAGCAGGGGCAGGAGCTGCGGCGGCGTTTCATGAGGAGGTCCTTTTTCCCCATGAGTTTCAGTGGTTTAGTGAGGTTTAGTGAGGTCTAGTGGTCATTATTATTAATGATTATTGATGGTTCCATGATTTGGAGTGATTTGATATGATGGTAATAATGATCATTAATGATTATTGAATGATGATTAATGATTATTCCCAATGGTTTAGTGATGTTTAGTGATGTGGCCGTGGGTCAATATTAACCAACTAATAATTGGCGATAATGACCAGTAATAATAGGGAAAACAAGGGTTAATGATGGGGGAACCAGGGGTACGGGGTTTTGACCTACTACCATGTCTAGCGATGTTGAGTGATTCTCAATGAATGATTTGTTTACTAATGATGATTAATTAATGATTATTTGAATGATTAGTAAAAAATGTTGCTCATGGTTAGCATTACCAATGAAAGATCATTGATGATGCATGATGATTACTAGTGATTCTGAATGATGATTCATGATTAAGAGTGGTTGGTAGTGGTTGTCAATGATGACTATAAAACCATGGTGTAGCATGTTTAGTAATGATAAAGATGGTGAAAGTCTGGTGAAAACCTGGTGAAACCAATGCCAACAACCCTGAAACCTGCTCATCATGATGGCTAGCATTGGCTAATCCACAGAACCAATCTTTACCATGTTTCAGATACTTGCTATGGAGAGATGTTAAAAGGCGTTAAAAGGCTTCTGACACTTCTCAGACTTCTCAGATGATTTAGGGGCACTTCCGTTCATGTTCGTTTAGGCTAGGGTTTCGGCATCATTTGGTGGATGTAAATTCAGGTCAAGCAATCAGCTTGGCCCGGCAGGTTTACCAGAATGCGCCACAGTACCCAAGGGATGGATGGACTTACTTTGTGGTTTGTGATTCCATCCTTTCCTGGGCATCCAGTAATTTATCCATTTGACCACGATCGTTTTTGCAATAGGTGGAACCACCCAACCCGGTGCCATGGGTAGATAAATCAACTACTGTTGCACCGCTGCCCTGCTGTATTCAAAGTTTACTTGCCAGAGTGACAAGTGGTGAAGCATTTCCTCGGTTGCAGATTGACGTATTCAATGTTCCCTAAAAAAATTGAGGTAGCAGCACAAAGAGCAAACAAATCGCAACCGTTTGGATAACAAACGCAAATATCAACCTACCCATACCAACACGGTATGGTCCAGTGTGATGTTTCTTGAGGTGTTGGAACAAGTCACCGTGCGTCAGCAGAGAACCGGTTGTGCATCCCAAAGCATTGGGTGCCCGTCCAACGCGAATAGCCATCCAAAAAAGTGGCTGTTCATGATAGCAATAGTATGATGCAGAGAAAACAAAGCAATGTGCATCAACTGGATGCTTTATGATGCCTTATGATTCTGTATCAAGAATGTATTTGTCAGCATTTTGTGCATGCCAGATCGCAAACCCCAGAACTGTTGTCCAGGACACAGCTCTCCGGATCCTTTTCGTCCTTGCGCCTGAGACCTTGTTCGCAAGGACGGATGATGTGTGTGTGTGTGTGTGTTGATGTTGAGAAAGGGATGTGCTATGTCGCTCTTTTGACTGCACACAACTGTTTCAGAACGATTGTCAACCATAATTCGGAACTAATACCAACATCAGCATTGAGACGAGCTGCATCAACGGAAAAGTCACACATGGTTCGAGATCATTTCCTTCCTGTCAACAGCAGCCGTTCAGAGATTCCTACTGCCACAAGAACCTCAGTGGAGCTACGGGGACCTGTCACTCCATGGGGGTGCCAATGAAAGGCAACTCGTTAAGAAATCATGAACCATTATGGTCATTCCTGTTTGGCAATTCTTAAGACAATATTATCAACCATCATCAGCCATAGTCATTGACCCTTGTTAAGCATAGGTATCAGTATATAGACACCATCATAACTGAGACCATGAGTACAGCTGTTCTTATCATCGAACTCTTGCAAATTAGCCTAGAACATCACCACTTATAGCCGGGTTACTGGATTGCCTATTATATAAGCCCGGTGATGTTTAATTTCCATTTTAGTTTGCCAGATTTTAATGTGTAGGAAATCATTCTCCGCCCATGACCCGTGTGCCAGGGATGCTGCTGGTTGGCTTGCAGCGGATCTGGCCCATGGCAGTCCATCCACGGTGTCATTGCTGACATCACTGGAACCTGAGGTGCTGAAGGACTATCCAGGGTTGAATGAACGGCTTGCCGGTGGTTGATCAGCCATGATATGGTTGTTTCTTAAAATAAAGGCACTCCTGAAGCATCCATTATGAACCATTTACAGTAATAAACCAACCATTTTTGGGGTTCCCTATTTTGAGAAACCACCATATGAATGTATAAAAATGTATATACTTGGTGGTTTCTCAAAATAGGGGTACCCCCGAATTATCCAGTTTATGCATAATCTATTTGTAGTTCCCTAATTTGAGAGACCACCACATCGAAAAGCATGCCGTTGGCCATATGACTATGCAAACATGATGGCCAAGCATGTGTCATTTGTATTAATTACCAACATAATGATAATATTGGTTATCACTGAATCATGTTGTTGGTTGGTGGTTGATTACAATGATTCCCAAGGAATGCTTGGGGTCATATCACCAGGCGACATTCACTGGCTGCTGAAGTTTGGCTAAAGCTGGTCGTAGCTTTTGCTTTGATGGTGATTCACCATTGCCAACAATGCAGGATCTCACTTGGGATATGAGAACCAGCCAGTATGGCGCGTTGGGTTAGGCAGTCAACCATAGTCAACCATCCATTTTGTCGGAATAGTAAGCAACAATATTTGGGAAAAAAGGCAATGCCTGATGATTTATAACTAAAAAACAATTTCAATGTTCAACTGATCATCTCATCTCAGCTGAAGTTCCAACTACTTTTTTTCCTTTGCTCACTGGAAATCGCAGCTGCTAAACCAAGCTGCTGCACGTCCCCAAGAGTTTGGAGCTATGATCATTGACGTTCCCGTGCGGTTGCGTGTTCCCTTGGTGACTTCGATCCCAAGGACGAGCCGAGTCCCACGTGAACTGCGATGATTGCGACTGTGGCGCGCCAGTCAATGTTGCACTGGTTGTTTCTCCCTGAGTCGTCACACCAGTGATGGTCAAACATATGTGGTGAACATCCTAAGTGGTCAGCTATACCGGCGGCTATACCTATCAACGATACCAGTCGTGGCATAGCAGAAACCACCAGTGATCATCACTGACATCAGAAATGACTAGATAATTCATCCTGAGTAGTTAGATAGTCGCTGCTGGAATAGAAGTATGATATACTTCTGGACTGGCAAGGCTCGACATGTGATTGAGTCTTCCGATCCAAACATCTTACATTGGTGAATCTTATAAGGGCCCATTGGCCGGAACATGAGAAGTCTTACACCGAAGACCACTGATCAACATCTAATACTTATAATGTGGGCAGCTCGTCTATGAATATAAAAGCTACATGTTTATGTACATATTTGTACAGCCTATAGTTCACTGAAACAATTGTGTTAATTAATATTACGGTATTTTTCTTGTTCCGATGTCCAACTTACCCACCAAAATTTGAAATTTAAAGGGTAAAAATCCAGTCACACATGACACTTGCTCTTGGCCAAATAGCAGCAGCATTTGCCAATGCCGTGCTCATTTTTGCGTTGGAAGGGACCACGGAGTACACACCAGTTTCCGCAGAGCGTAATCGCATAACCCACCATGTTGACAGAAATGTTGACATGAGTGTTTATCAAAATAGAGGATCCCCGAGAATGGATAGTTTATTGCTTTAGATGGTTAATTCAAAGATTTGGGGGTCCCCCTATTTTCGAAACCGAAACCCTCACATGTGCATCTACACCTGTGCCTGCCATAGGGTGCTGATTTTCCCTAGGATCAGTCAGTGATGATTTTGGGCCAGCTGGGAACCGCATGGAAACCGCCAGCGAACCGTGTCTTGGATCACCAAGGCCTTGGGTAGGGGCAGATAGAAGATGTTTTAATGATGGTTTGAATAGTTAAATGATTCTCAAGGATAGTTTGTGATGGTTGCTTAAAGTTAACTATTGGAAATTATTGTTGGTGATCGAATAAATGCTAGTTAATGATGAGTAGGACAACTGCATTGCATATTTATATATATATATATTTAAATGTATATATATATATATATATATCACAATATACATATATATATATATGTATAAGTATGTATGTACTCACATATAAATACATATATATATATATAATTTGGCACTGAATGATGTCGATACAGGCTGACACCAAGATAGACGGGTTTGATACTGTACAAACTTCACATAACCAGCTGGCTAGTGGTTTGATTGACATGTTTTTCATTTTCGCCAATCTTTGGGATGCTTAGCTGACCAACTCATATTTTGCAGAGGGGTTGAAACCATCGACCAGAGAACCAGTTTAGAATAAGTGCTTCCATGAAGCAGTTGATTGTGCCACCAATGACCATGCTAGTCAGTAACCTCCACGGTGGTGACCCCAGTCCATTCATGGCCTCAATCTTCTACAGAGATAGGGGTCTTGATTGCTAGAGTGCTTCATTGGCTATTTATTATTGAGGTACTTACCAACATTATTCTTGATTAAACATTTCAAATGATCAATTCAAATTTTATTCATTGCTTCTGATTCCATCACATTTGTGGTGCTAATTTTGGGGGGATGACAATGATTTTGAATTGAAGAACACTAGGGATACTCAATACCAAGGAATACGAACATGTTCTGATATGTTAAAACTACTTAGATGTGTTCGGATTGTTTTGGCCTTATTTTGAATGTTTTTTTTTCGTTTTTTGGAATGTTTACGATTTTTTTGAACTTCCTGCATTTGTTTTGAATTTTGCCACTTGAACCGGGCAGCTGTGTCATAGCCATCGTTCATTCGGAGTCCGGGAACATCCCAAGAAATCGCCATCGAGATCGACTATCCAGTCCTGTGGGAGGCAAAGATATGGCGCGACACCAATATCAGGCACCTATCTAGCTGGTTAATGATTAATGATAGGGCACAATAACCAACCATTCTAGGTTACATACCTACTATAAAAACTGCAAATTCTGAGCCTTTTCACCAGCCATTTTTCAACGGCAATTTCAATTTTAATGGTTCGTACTGATTGTTGGAAATATTATGTCGAAAATACTTGCCAACAAGTGTGTAGAACACAATAGCGCCATATTGACATTAGCCATGACACTAACCATGCTACAAACATTATTGATTATTGGCCATGCCATTGATATTATGAGGTATCGTACTATTCAAGTAGAAGATCAACCAGGACAGCAAGTATAGTGATATGATTGTATAAGCATCATCATGAATGATATCAACAATGCCATTACCTTTTTGCTTGTCAATTGTTGCGACATTTCTTCTCATGACACTGGCTACGGCCGATGTGCTATGAATTCCCACTAGCGATATGCTGGTGTTTTTTCTCCCTATGGTCGGACAACCCAGCTAGGGTTGTGGTTTGCCTATCATGAGGATCGCTTTTGAAGCTGAACAACCCTAGATCCATGCTGTGGTTAATACTATCATTGGAGATTTGCCATCCCCTTGAAATGACCTGTATGATATCGTATTACAGTGTTGCTAACTGATAGCGATAGTGTTAGTATGATGAGTATGTAGTTGATGATGGTCATCAGCACCTTAAATGATGGGAACTCACAAGTTGATCAACTAAATGGTTATGCACCATGGATGATGACAAGCACCAGTTGATAAATCATGGATCATCAGCACCTTCAATGGTGTGGCCGGTGACGGGAACGCAGTGGTGGCCAGCTACCGCAGCATGCCCCAGCGGGCCCCAGCCGGATGGACCCGCGGCCCCGGCCCTCTCGCCGCGTGACTGAACGGTTCATCGGTTCAGCTGATCACGGGTGGTGAATGATCTGTGATTAATCAGCTGGTATGGCTGTGGGTCAAGCAGTTAACCAACCAATAACTAGCTGGTTTAATGATGGTTAATAGTAGGGGATGATAACTAGCAACTATACAGGATATACCAGCTATATATGGCTATGGGTCAAGCAGTTCACCAACCAACTAATAGGGGATAATCACCGACAAACTATAGGGAAAACAATGGTTAATGATGGGGGAACCAGGGGTATGGGGTTTTGACCCATAGCCGTATCATTAGTAAATTCACTTGAAAGATGTGAATTAACTAATAACCTACTGGTATGATTAATCAACTGGTTAATCATAGGCGATAATAACTAGCAATAGGGGATTGAAAACCAACAATAAACAAGCATATGGTGGTTTCTCAAGCCATAGGGGACCCAAACAATGGTTGGTCTATTACTTTAAATGGTTTACAAAGGATGAATTAGGGGTACCCCTATTTTGAGAAAAACCCAATTAGATATTAGATGGTGATTCATTTACCAACCGTAACCAACCATGATATTCGCTTGGTGAATGATATTCAGCTGATCATGTCATCAGATGTGTTTTCTAAGATTATGAAGACAGTGAATGACTTGTTTGTTGGATATGTTTGTTTCAAAATACTGCAAATTCTAGAGTAGATGTAGCAACAATAGACATTATAAGTATTGATCAATGAGCAATAAAGGTTGATGGCTGGTGAATAGGGAGGTAAATGGAGAGCTGAACAGCTTGCTTGAACAGTTTGCTTGCGACCAGACACTGCAGTACCGGTTGAAATTTGCAGTCAGCAGAGTACTTCGTTGTGCCTTCACCTTGGCAGGTTCCCCACAATTTCCTGATCAGGGGAAAAGTCATTGCTGAAACGAAAAAACGATGCGAGCCGCAGCTTTTTTGCTCACTTTGCCGTTCGACATTTGCCTGTGGCCTGGCCAGTCATGCCCGGTGAGCTAAAGCTGAAGTATGTAAATACATTCATTGATGTGCAGGAACCTCTGGATTTTGACAAGACTTCGGCACGTGCAAGAAGTCTGTCTCCAATGCCTGCAACAAACCTATGGAAACAACAGGAGCGATCGAAACGAATCCGCAGAATCTGATCTCAGCTACCTCCAGTTCTCGGTTCACTGAGATCAGATTTAGTTTTGTAGCAATACTGGTTGGTGGTTTGCCAGAATTTTGTTATTTTTTCAAGCATAGCTGGGAATGCTTATCGAATTGACTTGCGCATATGTTTGCGGTGGAGCGGCGTTCAACACCAAGCAGTTTGGTTGTGTAGCAATACTGCTTGATAGCTGTTTATTGCTGCTCGTCATCCATCTCCATAAGCCATCTCCAGGAACAGGATCAGAATTATGTGAGCGACCTCTCTCTGAAGTTGCAGAATTTGACGGTGCAGAACCTGAAGGCAGCGAGAGCATGCACCCAGTGGCCACGACTACCAGCATGGACTCATGTCCCAATGGGCAAGCGCTAGTGGTGAATGATTGATTATTTTTTCACCATGATTGTTTCTACTGGTTATTTTAACCAGCAACCATCAATAAGGGCGAGATTCATAATCCACCCATTTGAAGAGGTTACCACCTATTTGGTGGTTTCTCAGAATAGGGGACCCAAAAAATTGGTGGTTATTTACTATAAATGACTATGAATGGATGATTTGGGGGGTCCCCTATTTTGAGAAACCATCATTTATAGCTATACTGCTCGTATTTTATTCAGAGATGAATCTCCCACCAGGGCGGAATGACTGGTACCACCTTTCAACTGCCCTCCGAAGCTACAAGCGCTGCTCCCAGACACGCACTTATGCCGGTTCGATTCCCCAGACTACTTGGATGGTCATCCCACAGTTTACTTTGATATAATCCATTCTTCGTGTTATTAGATCCGATAGGCTGTTTCTTGATTTTGCCATTTGCATTTGTTCATTGTGACAATTGAAAACCAATGGTAAAACAGAATATGGTTCCCCCTAATACTGCCCCTCCCCTGGCCCCTCAATACAAAACCTTCCTTCGAGCAGAGACTCCCCCAAAACTCAGAAGTTACTTCAAAACACAACTTCTTGACCCGATGGGCTTTTGGATGAAATTTTGCACATGTATTGAAACAGCAAAAAAAACGTCAGTTCACGTGATTTTAAAACTTTGTTGATCACTAGGGGTTCTCTTCCTGCAGGCCGCTTTTCACCATTTTGGAATAGAGTTAGATAAGGAACTTTGAAAGGAAAAGGTTGAAAACTAGAAAACCTTTTTTTCACTAGTGTTTTGGATAGACTATTAGGAGATACCAGGGTGATTTATACTTATTTGCGGGAGGGATTAGTAGTAGGAGCAAGAGATTACATAGTGTTGCTTGTTGATTATAGTGGTACAACTGTTAACTATTAAATTAGTTTCATTACAGTTGTTAATTGAATCACATTATCACCTATTGAGGAAAGATTCTGCCTTGTTGATAACTTTAACGGCGGCGAAACATAGTCCAAATTGGTATCCGTCAATATGGGGGTTTCTCAAAATAGGGGGACCCCAAAAACGTATGGTTTACTAAAATGACAATATGTCATATAATGGACCATATAACATGGATTGATATGATTTACTGCATTATAAGAATTCTTTTATGTAATATGATTATATGCTATGTACTTTTTACAATATATGATATATAATAAATATATATATATATATATACATACAGGCATATTGAATATACTACCATGACTGTATATCATACAGTACTAATATTGATTTGTGGGGTCCCCTTTTTTGAAAAACACGGATTCCAGTCGATGGTCTCCTGTCGCAGAGTGCGGCTGGTGGAATTCCCTGGAAGCTGATTCACAGCATGCTGGGTGTATACAAGCTGGGGTGGGCCCCCTAGTTGTAAGTTGGTCAATAAGCCATTTATAGCCCTTAAAAATTATCTATCACAACTGGTGAGTTCTAAACCACAACTGTTAGTTAGTAACCAGCCTTTGATAAGTATTGATGCATCAAATTCCTGGGAGTACTTCACAGGTCATCAGACGGGGTCGGTGCGTGACCTTACCAGGCCTACTGGATTGCCCCACAGA
>VSDK01025218.1:80194-98641 GCA_009767595.1 Symbiodinium kawagutii
TAGCAGTAGCAGTAGCAATAGCAGTAGCAGTAGCAGTAGCAGTAGCAGTACCAGCAGCAGCAGCAGCAGTGGTAGCAATAGACATATTTAGGAGTAAGTACATGGTGAATACTATGTGGTAATGAATCAAGTAATGAGTTTCAAGTAGTACTGTAAGTAATTAGTAGTAGGCAGCAGGTAACAGGTATCAGGTATCAGTTGTTGTTGCTGTTGTGATTGGCTTTGTTGTGGTACTCTTTGTTTCTGTGATTGTTCATGTTGTCGCTGTTGATGACGATCACACTGTTCTTATCATTCATAATGATAGCCCTTGAATACCAACAATTTTTTGTTTTTCAATGGCAAACATTTCCCTCACAATGTTTTTTCTTCCACATCAGTCATGGTTATATCAAATATAGTTTTGGCATGGGCCGTAAAAACACGATCCAAGAAAGGTTTGGGTGAACGTCCCAACAAAGGTCTGAAATAGTTTGGTCATTCATGAGAGGTTGGCACAAGGGGCAAGGTTTTGACCCAGCAATAGTTCGAACAGGCGCTATTGTTTCTTGGGATCGCCGAAGTGCACGAAAATGGCTGTCCTGCCAAAGTCATATTTTTGTTTGCTGGTTGACCAGCCATTCTCAGTAGCTATAGTCGTGAGGGGGGGCTTCCAAGGTGGGTCAGTTTATCCTTCCATCGAATTATATTAGGGAGAATCATGGAGAATCAATGTACCCCAGATGTTTTCACCAACTTGCCCTTGCCGATTGTTGCCCATGATCCCTCAGACTGACCACTTTGAATCAATCTTCACCACTATTAACAAATAGATTGGTTGGTGGGTTGGTGGGTTGGTCGGTTGCTTGCTTGGTTGGTTGCTTGCTTGGTTGCTTGCTTGGTTGGTTGGTTGCTTGGTTGCTTGGTGGCTTGGTTGGTTGCTTGCTTGGTTGGTTGGTTGGTTGGTTGGTTGGTTGGGTCCGCTCAGGTGGCGCTGGGAAGCTTTTGGTGTCCATGGGAAGTGCTGGACATCCAGAGCTATGCGGTCGCCCCTGCCTTCGCTTCTTCCAAGGCTACTGTCGTGACGGCACCAACTGCGGTTTTTGTCATGAGGCGGGTGACATGCAGTCTCTGGATGTTACCAGTGATATGTTGAGGGCATGTGTCCATTTTAGTTCTGACTACTAGTGGTCAATAGTAGCTATATAGTTAGTGAAGAAACATACACTTATCCATTAATTGAAATTACCTATCATCAATATGTTTTAGATGATAGTAAAGAGTCATCCATGGACAATCAATTTGGTCATGAGGTCAGTGTCATGCAGTCAATGGACCTGTGAATATGTTGAAGACATGTTTCCATGCACTGGATGTTACCAATGATGTGTTCACATGTTTTCATTTCAGTAATGGCTAATCGTGGTCGATAGTTGTATACACATGTGGTGGTTGACACAAGCAACTGGCAGTGGTCAACATTTTGGTTGACCATTGTTTCAGAATGATCAGCACAGTTCTGGCGCTGGCATGTTGAACTGATCCTTGTGAGGAGCATCCAACGAAGGAGGCCAAACTTGACAAACACCAGCGGAACATCATGCAGAACCTTTCCAGCCAGAAATGTGCAGCTCTCATCCTCGACTTCGTCAAGCCTAAGCTATCGAACACAGACATCCCAGGAGGACAAGAGTTGGTGAGTTGCTTGGAAGAAGCATCTGCAGACCAGGTGCTCCTACCTTCAGTTTCTCCCAAGGATCTTCGTCTTCTTCGAAAAACACTCTCTCGCATGAGCGTATACAGCCTGCTTGCAGCTTATACCAACCCAGCTTCGTCGTATAGCGCGGAGGACCGCGTGAAGGTTGAACGTGTCTTCAGCCTCGTGCAGACAATTCGTAAGCAGCTCGTTTTAAGAAATTGAAACGAGCAACACCTTGGAGTACACATCAATCATCATCAATCCCAAGCCTCCATGGAGATGCGATTGCACCAGCTTCAGTAAGACGCTTTCACTATCGCGCCCGTGTTACTGTTCATGAGCTGAAATCGATGCCATGACAATAATGTTGTTGTGGGCTACATCCTGTTAGAGTTCGGGCATTGGTTACCGTTTTGAAGTGCATTGAATGTTTTTGAGGTACTTTTTCTCAAAGCACAAACGGAGAAGAATTGTATCAAGACTGGGACGGCATGCCAAGCTCGCAAGAAGTACAATTGTGGGGTACCAATTGGGGAAATGTCTCGCGTTCCAGGGCATTATTTATCACCCAAATTGATTTTGTGCTAAAATGCACCAATATGTTCAAGTCTCTGCGTGGTATTTTTGAAAAGTACATGCAGTTGAAATTGATGTGACTTTTATTCAATTTGACTGTGCATTTTGCAGCAAAAGTCAGGTGCAGAAGTAGCATGTCCTTGTGAATGCTACACTTCCACAAAGCCCAAAAATGTGGTAGATAATTACATTTTAGTAGAGGGGGAAGGGTTTTAATGTCAGAGGGAAGGGAGAATATACCTCCAGAAAGCAAACATCAGCAGGTTCACATCAACTAAGCAAACAAAAATCCACAAGTGTACCCAGGGGTCAAATCACGACAATGTGTATCTATCCCTGCACATGTACCCAGGAGTTGTCGGACAAATCCTTGTGAAGATTGCGCGGCGTGACCATTGTTCAACAGCAGAACCCTAGAGGATTTGGGATTTAGATGGATTTAGGTCGTGGTGACCGCTGTCCGCCGGAATTGAGGAGCTTGCAGCAGCATCATTCTAACCACTATCAACTCTTAACCACAATTTTTCATCAAGGCATATTGTTGTCAACAATGATCAAGAGTGGTGAACATGATATTCATGGTTCATCGATCATACTTGATTGTAGATTAATCCTGGTAATTATATTTGATCATGTGTAATTATAGTAATTGGACCATATCAGCCCCAATATACCAAATCAAGATTTACCAGTACCATTAAACATTGGCAAGCACACTTTTGGTGGTAAATTTACCCTGTTGTTTGATGGGTGACCAATAAATTGATTGGTAAATCATTCCGAAAAGTTCCCAGAATTGATATGTACCCTACGTTGATCATCCATCGTGGGTCACCGATGTCGGACCATTCAAAAGGACCCGCAGCACCAGTGATGTCCATCATGTGGGAAAACCTGCCAACATTTGGGTACCCGGGTACAGGGAATCGCCAATCGGGTTGTCAGTGGCAATCACATTCTTTAGAAACAGCAGTGGTCGAGCCATTTGCGTCTAACGTTTGAAGCACGAAGAAACATGATTGACAGTGTGTCTATATAAAAATATATACATATGTATATTTACATGTCTTGTGTCATATATATATATTGACATGTGCATACATACATCCATACATACATACATACATGCATGCATGCATACATACATAAATACATACATACATACATACATACATACATACAGACATACAGGCACACAGACATACAGACATACAGACAGACCGACAGACATACAGACATACAGACATACAGACATACAGACATACAGACATACAGACATACAGACATACAGACATACAGACATACAGACATACAGACATACAGACATACAGACATACAGACATACAGACATACAGACATACAGACATACAGACATACAGACATACAGACATACAGACATACAGACATACAGACATACAGACATACAGACATACAGACATACAGACATACAGACATACAGACATAAAAACATACAGACATACAGACATGCAGACATGCAGACATGCAGACATACAGACATACAGACAGACAGACAGACAGACATACAGACATACAGACATAAAAACATACAGACATACAGACATGCAGACATGCAGACATGCAGACATGCAGACATGCAGACATACAGACATACAGACAGACCGACAGACATACAGACATACAGACATACAGACATAAAAACAAACAGACATACAGACATACAGACATGCAGACATGCAGACATGCAGACATGCAGACATGCAGACATGCAGATATGGAGACATGCAGACATTACCTTACATTACATTACATTACACTACATTACATTACATTAGAATACATTACATTACATTGCAATACGCTACATTACATTGCAATACATTACACTACGTTACATTACCTTACATTACATTGCATTACATTACATTACACTACATTACGTTACAATACATTACATTACATTGCAAAACATTACATCACACTACATTACATTACCTTACCTTACATTACATTACACTTACATGACATTACAATACATTTCATTACAACACATGACATTACATTACCTTACATTACCTTACATTACATTACATTACATTACTTTAATATTACATTACATTCCATTACAATACAGACAGACAGACATACGTGAGTCTGTGCCTATATGTAAACATACATGTGTTTCTACATATGGATACAGGTTTAACCACTATGAACTGTTATCCAGCGATGCCAAGCTGTTGGTTCAGCCGTTTTTTTCGCCCTGTGGGCATGCGCTGCAAACTGAGCTCACTTCCGAGTCGTTTGAATAGTTCAGTTGGAGATGGTTGTTCAAGATGTCAATAGACATGTGCATGTGGGGATTTCTCAAAACCGTGCACCCCAAAAATGGATGGTTTACTATCTACAATGATTGAACAAGGATGATTTGGGGGGTCCTCTATTTTGAGAAACACCCATGTGAATGAATCAAACAACTTGGTAAAACCTTGGGGGGCAATCAAAAGCAAGAAGCAATTGCGATAGTGGGATACAATGTGGTGGGCAGGTTTATGTTTGCTGGTTCCTCAAAACAGCGACCCCAAAAAATGGTGAGATGATTGCTACAAATAATTTCTGAAATGGATGATCACTGGGGGTATCCCTATGAATTGAGAACCTCCCATTTGTTCGGGAACATACCACATTATGACCCCTAGTTACTCCCATGAATCATGGGGTCCCACTTTTCTTCGGGTCGCCACGAAGAGTCGGTGAGGGCAAAGCTCAAGACATCGATGAAGATACCGTAGACATAGCCTGGTCACTCTTCGAGGTTGCATTGGCCCAAGAAAATGGGGGTGTCTCAAAAGAGGAGGACCCTCAAAATGGATGGGTCAGTACTATAACTGACATGGTTTAGAAACGATATATAATATGGGGGTAGCCCTATTTTGAGACACACCCATATCTTTGATGTTTTCTGATGTTTTCTGAATCAGGGGTTTGAGAGGAATGCTCAATCATCATGAGCCATTCATGTGTCGTGTAAACATGTGTATCTATAGACCATTTATTTATGAAAGTCAGATTTGACGTGATGAAGCACATTACGTCACTATTATATTGGTGTTTCTCAAAATAGGGTACCCCCAAATCATCCAATACTAGTCATTTATAGCAGTAAACCAGCCATTTTGAGGGCTCCCTATGTTAAGAAACCACCATATAAAGATCCAACTCTGCTCATGTGTTCGTTATCATTGTTGTCCGCACCTGCCATCTACACAGCAATCTGGTAGCACATAAACCTTGGTCCGTGAATCACAAGATGGTCAGCTTCATTGCTGGTCAGCCCTTGTGCAATCATGGTCGAGCTTTGCTCCACTTTGCCATGGAAACATGTTGAAACTTCCACGCTCTGACATTTTGGACCGCCCGAAATCGGAACTGAAAAGTTCTGGCTACACTCTGGTAAACTAAGAGTTCGCATTCGAAAATCCACCATTTTATTGGGAAAACCCTTGGAAAAATCATCCATTGAAATAGTGGACCTTTCTTGCTATGTCAGTTCACCAGAGGGCACTGTATTTAGTTTCGCTGGTGCCGCTTGGCAGCTTGGAGAGCTGTAACAAGTGCTGTCACTTCGTTGAATTTGCTCTGGCGTCTTCCTGCTTCGCAACGGGCCCTGCAGGGAAGTGGTGCCCACCCTGATGCATCCGTTCGGAAGATTATGAACTATAAGGATGGCCATTGCTATACCAACTTGTGTACCAATAATAGCTGGTTAATGGTTAATGATAGGGGAAAACAACTAGCAACTATAATTAGGGGATATGATATACCAGCTATATATATGGCTATGGTTGTGGTTGATGACACTTCGCATGGGATGGCTTACCAGTGGGATAAAAGACCATTCTTGATGGTTAATCACACTGATTTGATGGTTAGTCGATTGATAATCTACGAATGAGGCGGCACTTGGAGACATCCCAAAGCTGTGAGTGTAGCTGATGATAGGATGCTTGGTGATTTCAAGATCCGCGTCTCAGGCCACTGCAACGACGACAAGGAGAACCCAGCCCAGAACACCAGCTGACAATCACCACAACAATATCAACAACCAGTTGGTGGTTAATGGTCAATAAGGTTTGAGAATAGTGATTGACCATGATGAATAGTGACTAATGTTGATTAATTGTGATTTATAGTGGCTATAGATTTGTGGTTAACAGCGACAACAACAACAAGAAAAAATGACAGCCGGAACAGCAACATTGATCTGATCCCACACAACAGCTTTCACAACGAAAAAGACAACAACAATCATGGCAAGAATGGCAACCTCAACTGAAGTCACGACAAACAAAAAACACAACAGCAACAGCAACAGCCCGATTCATCGACATGAAATAGAGCCGCAAAAGAAATGGAAACTAAGAAGAGCACAGCAGCAAAATAAACACAACACCCACCAACAAGATGCATAAGACTAGCAACTGCAGCATCATCAACCACGACATCAACAACCACACCAACAGCAACAAACAACATCAACAGCAGCACCAAGAGGGACATCAATCGCCACAGGAAGCACAACAACACAACCACAACACAACCACAATACAACCACAATACAACCGCAATACAACCACAACGCACCAAGGGCCGACAACCCCAACGGCAACAGCGATACAGTAGCAAAAACTCTGAATCAACATAGGCAAAGCTTTGCAAGCATGGTTCGCACTGAATATGTTGGTAAGAAAGGGGAAAGCAACAACCACAATAACAAATACAGAATCTATATATAATATATTATATAGATATATAGCTTCAAACTACTTCCCATCATGGTTGGTTTCCTAAACAAAGTTTGGTGGTCCCAGTTACTGGTAGCCCTGGGGGGTTCACCAATTTCCAGGTGCATGGCCGGTCTGAAGCCGCCGCGTTTGTGCACGAACTTTTAAGACACCACCAAGTGATTCATGCCGTTGAGCGTCTCGTCCCCTGACAGTCGAGCGTCGATGCGATGACACTCCCAGCGGGTGATGCTTCGCAACAGGGCTGAGAATGGTTGATGATCAACAGATGGTCTAAGAATCATGTTTTGACAGATGGTTGATTCTCTGACAGATTGTTTGGTCAAACAGATGGTTGATGATCAACAGATGGGCTTGTTTGGAGAATGGCCAAACCTGGTCAGCAGTTTGTTATTGTTGCTATGTTGTCTCCAAGTGCTTGAAACCCACACAGCTGGTTGGCAATTTAATGATGCGCATTGACTCTGACCAGTCATTTTCTTCGGTTTCTGTCGGTTTCATCCGCAAGATGAACTGACCAAAAGTTGGGAGAGCATTGTTGATCAATGTTGATTCACAATATTAACCACCACAGCTTCTTACTGTTGATTGTTATGGATTCATTATTGACCTAAATGGTGACCATGTTTCTTGACTGTTGATTATTGACTTCTTATTGTTGATTGGCCTTCTATTTGAATGGTTGACTATTTGGTTGGTCAACCGTGGCAAAACAAATGCTTCAGAAATAGCCTGGTGAACGGTCAACCCTTCATTCTGGTCATGCGTAAGGGATCGGCTGATGTTTGAGGTGCCAGGGGGGCCTGTGAAGGGTTGCCCCCGTGCAGAAACAGGGCCCTAGTTAGTTTGCCTGATGAACCGGGGTGAGCTGAAGCCTCTTTTTCGGAGGAACATCCACCCAGGAAGTTCACTATGATGAAACAGTTGTGGATACGCAGTGGGGATGCACAGCCAAGTAGTAAATTTTAGTAAATGAGAAATTTGATGGTTAGGTTGTCAGGTTCTCATGGCTGATTGTTGGCAAACTAAGACTGCATTGCGTTTGGTTGTTTACTTGAGCCCACACAATCTAAGATCATAGATTGCATGAGAACAGCCAAACGTGGGCTGAAGTATGCTAAAATATTCCCTAGGAACGCCTCTTAAAGGTTTTAAGTGCAGAGTTACATCCTCATAACTACCAAATATTAATTGACTGGTACTGAATTTCACACAAGAATGAAATCCAAGACTATGCTGAACATTCATGACATCCATCAGTGTAACGATTCAGCGTCGAATGTCACATGGACGGCAGCGCACGGCATGGTCTCGCCGGATGTTCTTTCAAGTCCCACAACTCGTGGCTGTTCAGAGATTTGCCGTTGCTGAGTTGGTTCTTTGGGGGCCTGGTGAACCATGGTTATCCTACAAAATAACGGCGGGGATGTATTTTTTATGGTGAGATTGTGGGGAGCCAACTCCGAGCCTCGAGCGAGACCAAAAAGTTGTGTTGGTTTACTCATGTGTAGTGTACATATGGCCATGGGTCAATATTAATCAACCAACGATCATGAGGAATTTCCACCAACAAACTATAGGGAAAACAATGGTTAATGGTGGGGAACCAGGGGTACGGGGTTTTGACCCACGGCCATATATTCATAGAATCATCCACAAATTGACCAATGTATACATGTTCAAAGAACCACATATATACAACCTCATCTATCCATGTCTACGTAGTACACAGGTATGATATCTAATTTGCTCAAATCTGAAAACTATGACCACTCCAAACAAAAACTATGACACAGTTGACATACTCGGGTCCTGTTCTGGGAGCCGAGGTCCTTAATATCCGGGCTACAGTCAGCAATTTTGCAGCGGGTTTGAATGAAACCATACAGAATGAAACCTTTGGCAAATAGCAGATGATGTCGCGATGGCCATTCACTGGAAGGGGCATTGAGGCTTGGAAACCAGCTGATTGTCGTATGGGGATCTAGCTCTTAGCTAACCATGGCTGATGTTTTTGCAAACAACTAATACGCCAATATCATAGTATCAGTTTTATAAAGAGGATCAATTATTTCTGGTTGGCTTAGTACCTTAGATGCTTGGTCTCTGTATGCGTTTGGGGATGTTTGGGGGATCAATGAGATTTTGAAAAACATGATTTGCGGACATTGTTTGGTCATGCATGCATTAGAGTCTATTCGGTAGTTTTTTAAAGAATATATTAGGATTAATTAATGAATGTTTGGCCATTGATATCATCCAAACTCCTATCAACCAATTAAAATTGAATAGATATATAGACATACATCTTTTATATCTATATTAATATTTCCATATACATATACATATATATATATATCTTACCTATCTATATATATATATATATAAATGTTATTTTTGATTTCTACATTTAGGGAAAAACAATTATATACCTATATATTTAGCGAAAAAAATACATGTATATATACATTTATATAAATGCATAGATAAGATAGATAGGTAGATAGATTCCATGTCATTGTGACTCATAGGATGAGTAATTTGATATGATACACCTTTGAATGATGTAGAACTAAGCTGATATTTTTTGATACCTTGTAAGCATGGCCCCACTTACACCATGATTTTTCTCGGTTATATCGAGTTACCCAACTTCTGGAGGGTCAAGTTGGAGGTTATGCTCGCGGCAAATCTCACGTTCTCGGCTCCGGTTCGGGGGCCAAAACACCCCATGGCTTTCGCTAGGCAGCAAAATGGGCTGTGCAGCTCATGGGCCGGAGCTCATGGCGGTTGCAAATTGTGGTTGCTGAGAGTGGTTCATTCCATGATTGATAATGGCTACCCAGGATGAAGCTAAACCCCTGGTTGATTAATAGGGGGTATCCCCTAAAAGCCTTGGTTTTCCATTGAAATGGGAACCCCCCTAGTTAATCAAACAGGGGTTTATTAATCCTGGGTTACCAGTAGTGCTTCGCACGCTGGATAATAACTAACAAGAGGGGATGGATAGCCAACAATGAGCGCACTCAGATGGTGTTCTCAAGCCATTGGGAAGCCCAAAAATGGATGGTTTCCTATTGAAAAAGAATAAGATTGGATGATAGTTGGTGGTACCTTTATGACTTGAGAAACACCCAGAGTTCGAGAGTTGGATAATAGCTCTTCATACTAGTTAGTACATCTTGGTACTGGTGAAACATGCAATGGTAAAGATTTCATTTACCTAATATAGGTTTCTATGTTTATTCCAGCATAAGTGTGCGGATAAGTTTGCTTCTTGTCAAAACTAGGTGGGTGGCCAGAAGGTCGTTTGTCCTTCAAAGTTAATGGTCGTCCAACAGATTTCTAAGTCGAACAAGTTTCCAGTCGTCCGTGGCTTATTCGTCATAAGGGTTGAGAGGAGAATCCTTTGCCGGACCTACTTGATCAATGTGTGAACAGCGGTTGCCCTGGCTCACTAATGAGTTGAATGATATTAGTGATCCATTACAACCATTAGCAGTAGTGATATCCAATGATTGATTTTAGCAATGTGGTTAGCTGGATCGCTAAAAAACAATCCTTGCGATACCAATCACTGCCACTTCATCTCAATGGATTGGTGTTCATCACAGCCTATGGATTGTTTCAAAAGCAACGATGTAACTTGGTAAACCGCCACCAGGTTGATGAGTGGTGCAGGAGGTAAACCGCCACCAACGATGTTTGCTTGGAAATAACAATGGACAAACTACTTGAGGTGACCGCCACCAATCGTGACACTGCACGGGCGATAACACTGGCGCCAAAATGTCAAGGTTCTGAACCATGGCAACAGACTGTCATACCTTGTTTCACTCGGAACAGATCTAAGGCTTACTGGTTGGTGGTTTTATACATTCATGATTTTCCCAGATGTTGACCAGAAAAAAAAACAATACATCTGTATAAATAGATCATAATAGATCCATTTTCTATATTTTATCAACAAATGGTTGACTTGCGCATCTTGGCGGGGTGGCTGTTCGCAGCCACCGGCTGCAGCTTGCTGAACGCCCAGCTTCAGGTTGAACGCGCTTCGAGCGGTGTCACTAGTGGTGTTTCACCGCGAGGGAAAAGAGCCACGGCTGCCTCGGTGGAGTGCTGGGAGATCGAGCGCTGGGATGAGATTAACCAACCAATACTGGTGGGTAATAAGCAACTATAATAGGGAAAACAATGGTTAATGATGGGAACATGGTGATTTCTCAATCCAAATTGGGGTTTTAACCATAAATAATGGAGAATGATAGGGATAATAGCGAGCAATAATGGTTAAACAACTACCAAATGGTGATTTCTCAAGTCATGGAGGTACCCCCGGTTATCGTCCACTTAGAATCGTTTCTGCTCGTAAACCGACCATGGCTTTGGGGTATGGCTTAAGAAAAGATATCATCCATTAATTATTTAGAAGATAAGATCTCGGGCTGGTGTACAGCAACACATGTTTCCACCATGGCTTTGGAATTCCCTATGGCTTAAGAAACACCCAAATGTGTTGTCGCCAGCAAAACTTTGGACGCTCACATCGTGATGGCCTTGACCTTTGTGTTTCGCTTCGATTTTTGGACCTCGTTAGAACCGCTGTTCGCAAACAAATAGATACTGTACATTGTGTTTGTTGTTGTAGTTCAATTGCTGTAGACAGGTACGTATATGCATATATGCTGCTTCTATACATGTGTAGTCTGCATGCATACATACTTTCGCAGATATGTATGCGTTTGTGGCTGGCTACATGTGCAGTAAATATATATATATATTTTTATTTTTATATTTATATATAAATATATATTTATTTATAAAAGTCTATGTCACTGTGAGGTTCTTTCGAGTCAGTACTGACAGTGCCAGGTATGCGTGCGCTACATGGACGATTGGCCTTTGGCCTTGCTACATGACAATGAACGGGATGTGTGGGAATAAGGGTTATTATAGTGATCCGTGGTGGTCAACAATGGTTGATACTTGATAGTCGTTGAGAATGTGCGGTTACTGATCGCTAAGAACGGTCAATAATGATTGACAAGAGGGAATGACAACCAACAGTTGTCAACAACAACGCTGAGGGTTGGTTTTGACCGATGCAGATGCTTGACTCAACCATTGATGTTTTTTCATGGTCGGGGTGTGGACACAGGTGGTGTTTATTAGCAACTATAATGCAAATACTGCTTCTGCTTGCTTGGGGGTCCATAAAGTCTTGTTTGGTTATCCATAGAATGTTGTTAACTACCAGCTACTGCACCTGTAGGTATGTGCGCATTCTAATCAATGTAGCTATTCTGCTAGTTTGTTAATTTTGGGTTGCGAACGTGTGTTGGGCTGCCATGTATTTTATTGCTATATAGATGAGGATATAGATTTCAGTCACCCACTGGCTTTGGGGGGAGTAATTGAACTTGCAAGAATCTGAGTGGCATGTTCTTTTGATCAAGGCACACAATTTTTGTTGATGATCATTGATCAACGCTATTCCGGGAAACATTTCGTGACCGGAGAATGCACAAATGACCATTTTTGCTGGTGTGTTAATGATGTCGTAAATATGACCTGCCATTCATCACCGTGACAATGCCTGCGGTTCACCACCATGTTTGCCGCCTCGATCATGCTATTCCTTTGACGGATGCCAGCCTGCGGCAGAACAATCATCATCGAACCCACCAATGACAAAGTGTGAACTACTGCCATGGGCACCCCGCAAAGCCAAAAATCGTAGGGTTTCAGCCTCCAAAATATGGTGGTTCTCAAAAAGGGGGACTCCCCAAACCATCCAGGTTATGAACCATTTACAGCAATGAACAACCTGTTTGTGGGGTGTGGCATGGGGTACCCCTATGTTGAGAACCCACCATATGGGTTGCCACCTCTAAAATCACGGTGAACTGGCAGCCCATGGCATCGCGGCCGAGGCTCATCGCCCAACACATGCGCGCGGAGCGCCCGGATGTGGCAGAAGAAGTCAGGGAAGAGCTGCACCGGGCTGGGACACCTCAGATGGAAGTCAGGGGGATGGCTATTTGGAAGGCCTGGCAGCAGAATCCAGGGTACAAGATCAGGTAGTCAGATGTTTTTGGTTTGGGAGTTCCACCTGGCAGGGTTGATACCAGTCAGAAAATCTCTTTGTTTGACCTGGTACTGCAGACCAGGGCCCCCAGTCACGCTAGAAGTTGGAGTTCAGATTTGCTTTTTAGCTACAGTTATGTCTACCATAACCCTAGTTGTAACCTCAGATATAACCCAACTTAGCTAACGGTTGGGGGCCCCACGTTGTAGATCCATCATTTGGACGGTTTGATGACTTGCGTTGATTTACCAATTGACAGTGATGTTCTTTGATGGCCATGCTGATCTCAATGTGAATCTTTTTGGTGAACATATTTTGCCGAAAACGGACGTTGTGCTTAGCATCTTTTGTTTCAGTATATTCTGGCTGAACATGTGGATACACCAACATCTCTCTATCCCGAGATATTCACAGACCAAAGTGTGGGCGCTTTGAGCTACGGTTCCCCCCCTGTCCTGACTATGGCAAGACAGTTGCTCGTGCGAAAGTACAGATATTACAGAAAGCGAATCAGGAGTTCGACAGGGAAATCAGTCACTCTGTATAGATGTACTCCTTATTGGATTTTGAGTATGTTTCGCACCTTACTGTGTATACACTTTGTGCTATTGTTCTATTGTTGTCGAAAAACCAGCTATGCCAAATTTTGCGTGGATATATCACTGTGCATCATTTCATTGCCATTTTTATCTACACATTTGCAGGGAAACAATTGTTCTGACACAGAGTGTGTTCTTCATTTCAGGAACGTTTACAACTGAGGTGAACAACAAAGGATACTTTTAATGATGGTGACGAGGTTATTGACGATTTTCAGTAGGAAGTCTACCCTTTTGAGGGTGACTGCATTTAAATCATGTGAACATTAGAGCTTGAGGATGCAAAAATGGTTGGTGGTTTCAAACATTTCTTATTGTCCTCAATATCAACCCAGGCTGGTTGGTTGACTGGTATTTTTTATCAGGGTGGTTCAACCTCCAACCAGAGAAAAATATTGATTAAGCATGAACAAATAGATTAAGCCTACAATTTTAATCGCACAGCTTCCCAATCCACAACCTTCACATTTGGGGGTAACCCCATTTGAAGAAACCACACCTCTTCAACAATTAACCCTAAGAATATGTTCAACACATCAGGGGTGCTCTTGAAGTCTAGAAATGATGGTTTCCTAAAATAGCGAACCCCAAGAATGGTTGGCTTTCTATAAGTGACTATTCATGGATGATTGGAGGGTACCCCGATAGTAGTAATTAGTCCTAGCGTCCTAGCACTATATGTACCCAGAAACGCGTGCTGGTTGATGGATGTTGATGGCATACATAGCTACAGGTTCCTTCACCAACTCACAACAGCTCGGCCCACCAGGGCCCACCAGGGCCCACCAGGGCCCAAGCTCGTGCCCACGACGCGAGGTCTTGTTGGATGACCTGCTTCCAGTGGCCAAGCGAGCTCAAGACCCCTGGTTACTATCTCTGGTGCGGATCCTGGGGGGCAACCCCGGTTGCACCTCGAAGCTCGCTCCGAGCGGGGCTGGAACCATAAGCTGAACCGTTGGCGAGCTGATGTCAAGCTGGACCACTGAATCGCCGCGAGTTGAGACTTGCTCTTGCAAGCCATGTCAAAGAAGACCATGTGAATCTTGTGAGCCTTCTGGAAACCCCAGTTCATTTGTGAATCCTGTGCGGAAGAAGCAGATACGACGCGTTTTCATGCACAAATTTCCAAGAGCTCTGTGGCGCAGCCATGGACAGCGGTCGATGATTCACCTGGCTCGTTGGATTAAAATTTGATGGTTGAAATGGCTATGGGTCAATATTAATCAACCAATAATTGGGGATAATAACCAGTAATTATAGGGAAAACAATGGTTCATGATGGAGGAACCAGGGGTACAGGGTGAACTGACCCACAGGCATATGATCGTTGATGACTGGGTAAGTACGCAATCGTGTCGTTCCGGGGAATCCAGCAGCCCGCCCGATGGCGGATCGCACCTCCGATGGCAGATTCATTGGCACCTGGGCGATCACCAAGAAGCTGTGCTGAGTGCAGGGCATCTCAGGCCGCGCAGCTGAGCGGTTGCAGAGGTTGATGGGGCGAAGACTGGCCAGCAAAACTCAGCTGGTGATTGCAGGTGTTTATGACCACCTTATGGATCAATAAACATCCATAAAGATCAATCACATTTTTCCATAAACATCAGTTTGTAATAGAGGATTTGTGATCATCTTTATGGATGCAATTGCCCATTGACCCCATGTGGCGAAGGTGCATCAGTTTCTGGAGTGATGAGGTGGAATATGAGCAAAGACATCGACCCCAGTTGTCAACAGGTAGTGAAACTTCAGAAGTACACTGTACACCTTGTCGCTTTTTCTTGTGATTGGGCGGCGGGTCAATACCCTGCACCCGTGGTGATATTCATTTGCCCATTGTATGCTCATTTATATACCCATTTTTTTGGACGGTTGGTGATGACCCATAGTCATAGTTGTTACAGAGGTTGCGACAGGGGTTGCGACCAAAACAAGATGTCACTAACCACAGAGAGCTTCTTACTTGAGCAGCGGCCCACGTTTTTGAAGGTGCTGATTGTAGTGCTGGTATGGATTTGTCCATGGTGGTATTGACCATCCATTGATATGCGGTGTTATTAACAGGAAACCCAACAGATTTAAGGCTTCACCAGCTATGGACAAACCCATTTTGATCAGACACACCAACTGGAGATTTGGGAAGTTGCTGCTCTCTTGGACACACCAAGGTGGTAATCGGAAGATGTTTTACACATGTCCATTGGATTCTGCGATCACTCGCCTGGATTGGCTCGCAGTCGTTCTCTGGACTTCCGCACACCTGGGAGTTTCCAAAAGGCATTAGAAGCTTCCCAAGAAGTGTAATTATGAGCGTTAACCCACTTGGCACAACACTGGTCTTCAGTATCGCCAACACCCACATATCATAGCTCTAGTTCTTTGGAACGGAAGATATCGGATGAAAATATCTCATCCGAGGCACTGGTTGCCGCTGATGGTGGCCCAATTTTGCCCATGCGGGAGTGTTTTGGGTGATGCACCCATCATCATGTCGTATAGATAGGAAAATGTGTCAATTTCAAGATTGGGCATCAGATGACCGTCCAAATATGTCCCAAACACATCATCCTTGCATGATATATGATGATATACTTATACACAAATGTGAATGATTATACATATACGTGTTATTTCTAAATATACATATATATATATATATATATAACTATCACCCTCCATTTTCTGTACGTGTTCTTTTGTTTGTTGGACGTATCCGAAGTTGGGTGATGGTTCTCATCCGCATTTTTGGATCAATCACCGCCCGGCCATCGCAAGCACTGAGGTCGCTCGCCCATGCCACTCAGGACCAGCAGGCTGACAGCTGCTTCCTCCAAGAAGTGATTGAACGATCATGCTGATTTGATCATCATGCTTCGGTTGGCTATGGATCAACATTAATCAACCAACCAATGGGGTATAATCACCAACCATAATATGGAAAACAATCGTTCATGATGGGGGAACCAGGAGTACGGGGTTTTGACCCACAGCCAGTTGGAAGCCTCAAAGAAGTGATTGTTTAACATCAACAGTACGGAATTTGATTGATCACTCATGATGGTTGTTTGATCCATGATGATTTTTTTTCTGTTGGCCTATCAAATGATCGAGCAACTGGCTAATATCGCGGTATACTCACAATTGACTTGTTTGTCAAAAGGAGCTGATATTTGCTTGTTTAATGAAAGGTGATTGATGAAAAAACATTATTGCTCATTGATCAGCACGTTGATGCCGATTTTACCAGTTTCATAGATCAATGCTGTTCCTTGTTTGTTTTATGTTTTTTCTTCTTGATTATTAATGTTCCGCCCAGGACGTGAAACTTTTTTTTGCAGGTGACCAAATTTTGAAGAAATGGTAGTGGGTGTGGCGTGTGGTTACTTAGCAATTGGCCTGGTACGATGACGTGTCCAAAAAGCCATGAAGCAGAGGGAAAAAGAGCATCCATTTGCTCCATTGACTCTTAGTTCCAGTATTTTCAGACATGCCTATTTATGCATTGCTTAATATTAATATTGTTTTTAAGAATGATATTTTTGTTGTATGTTCAAATATATATATATATATATATATACATATGTGTGTGTATATATATATATATACATATTTGTATATTTCTATATCCATGATTGCCAAAGTCTCGCTGTGTTTGATGTTGTTGGCTTGGCCTGGCGCCCCCTGGCTCCGCGGCGCAGCACAGGTGTCACAGGTGCACACCTCTTCAGTGGCTCGAGCGATGCAATGCGCCTACAGGGCTTCCTTACAATGGCGAGCGACCGGGTCAAGCTCTTAACCAACCAACCAACCAACCAATGGTTGTTTAGCTGGTTAATGGTTGATAATAGGGGATAAGTTCAAAAAAAAATAGTAGTGGATATAAATAACCAACCAACCCATGGTTTAACTAGCTGGTGAATGGTTAAGGATAGGGGATAAGAACTAGCAACTATAGGGAATATACCAGCTATATATGGCCAGTGGGGATGATAAATAAGAACTATAGGGGATGTATACCAGTTATACGGCTATGGGTCCAGCTCTTAACCAACCAATTTCAGAAGGGATGATAACCAACCATTTTATCAGGAAAATAATGGTGTATGATGGGGGAACCAGGGGTACAGGGTTTTGACCCACTGCCAAATGGCAGATGATGGCGCATTGGTTGTTTTGGTGAAATCATGATTACTGAAATGGTGAAATCATGGTGTTAACCTGACAGGGTTGGATGGTCAAAATATCTGTCTCACATCACATTTGTGTGGTGAAATCATGCGTACATTCTGGTTTCCATTTATTGATGATGGTTAATGATCATTTGGATATCAGTAATGACTCATGCAGTTGAAGAATGGTTGACAAAAGTCACTATTGGTTGCATATGGTTTTGTTACTGCTGGTTGGATAGGGTACTCATAGTGGTATGGGCACCACCGGTGATGGCTCAAGCCATGGTTGATGGTGGCCGATCTCCAGGGGCTTCCAAGTGGCCTGAGATGGTGAGATGGGTAGCTGTTGGCCTCCGGGGTCCCATGTTGATTTGGAGAGCGACCGGGTCAAGCAGTTAACCAACCAATAACTAGCTGGTTTGATGATGTTTAATAATAGGGGATGATAACTAAGAACTTTAGAGGATATATATCAGTTATACGGCTATGGGTCCAGCTCTTAACCGACGAATTTCATGAGGGATAATCACCAACCATTTTGTAGGGA
>VSDK01025218.1:98651-148351 GCA_009767595.1 Symbiodinium kawagutii
AACAATGAGTGGGGGAAGCAGAGGTACAGGGTGAACTGACCCAAAGCCATTTGAGTTTTTTTTTTGAGGTGGTTTGATTTTTGAAACTCTAGAAAAAAGCGAGACATGGAAGTACACAACAAGTTTCTTGGGGTCAACAAGCAAACCGTAGGCGTTGTTGCGAGCGACATTGGAGTTGTAACGTGGCTGGCAGCCAACATCACCATAGAAGCTCTAGCACACACACACACACACGCACGTGTTTTTTTTGAGCAGGGCAATCACCTATTGTTTGGATGTCCAGTTTATGGACATGGCCGCAGATGCAGAACACATTGCTTGCTGCACCAGCTGCTTTCTTACCTACCATGTGGATGTTTCTTACGAGAAGGCACCCCAAACAGGGATGATTTATTGAATAATCTACTACTATCAATGCTCAATGACTTGGATGAGAACTCGGGGTACCCCAAACTGACTTCAGAAACCACCATGTGGGGCTCCGTGGCCGGGGGGTGATCCGAGGCAGTGGCACGTTGCAGCATGCTGGCTTCTCACCAGGTGTAGAGCTTGGCAAGGGGAGGCGAGTGTGGGGTCCTCCAGTTATCATCCAGTTGATTAACCCTTTATAGTAATAAACTCCAAGCATAACTATGGGGGGTTCCCAAACTGGCTTGAGATACTACCTAAGTGTGAAACAAGAGAGATGTGTATTTATTGATATTGATTCTTTTTCTTTTAGTTTATCTATTTATTTATTCATTATTTATTATTTATACAGACTGAGATATACATATGCACAACAAGTGCATGTATATGAGAAGCAATGTTTGGTTTTCCGAGGATTCAGGCTGTTTGTGGGAGTGTGTGGTTGTAACATATTATTTTGCAACCTCCTGTCGTCACCAGGGTAATGTTGTTATACGTCGAGAGGGACGAGCTGCATTGTCTAAAATGTCGCAATATTTGTGTGAATCATTTTTTAATAACCACTAATTATTAACCACTAATTATTAGCCAGTAATACATGAGAGTGAAATTGTAGGAAATCCGGATATTGAGTGATCACAGACTGATGCCTGGGCTGTTTTGTCACCTTCTGACACAGGAGTACGTGTTCAACGATGTCTTTGGCATAGCGGGAAGGTGTCAGAACGTTGACCGGTAGTTGCAGATACTCGGTATGCTAGCTGTTAGTTAAAGACCAATGCAGTGGTCATCAGAAAGCCTAAGGTGTTGAATATTCTGGAACGGTTGACACACTTGGTCAGTTCACACCTAAGGGTTGAAATAACACCAGAAATCCATAAGACGGAACTTTCGGATGTCCAAGATTTGAGACACACATCACTGGTGTAAAGACCTACAATCTCAGCGATCATCATTTGGGTTGTGGTTTTAACCATTGTGATTTTATCAATCTTTGGGATGGTTGGTTTGGTTGCGATTTTCTACATACGGTCAATTATGAACAAACATCTATGCAGGAGAACCAACAATAATGGCTGGTGGGTTCTTGATTGATGCCCAACAATGGAATGGCTTACAACCACCAACTAGTCATGATCATTCTTAGCCAGTATAACCACTACTATCCAGTATGTACTATCCACTAATTACGAACCACTGCTTACTAACCATTAATTAATAACCCTTAGTTAAGCATGGTTCGAACCACCAACCAGTCATGGTCCCTGATAGTGGGTCAATCGCTGGGGAGCAGCTCTTTTGAACTGCGGCAAAGGCTTACCGCGATTCCTGTCTTTGTTGCAGGCTCCCTGTGCTCCTCTCGAATCTGGGTGTGAAGCCTGTTGTTCATGACGGGGTGAATTACCATTTGGGTACAGAGTTATTTTCAATAAGATAGCCTGTCGGCCTGTTGTGAAAATTTTAATAGATTGAAAGTTACAGGTATACATGTACAGATACATTTATCGAGGGGCGTTTTAATGGAAAATGAAGATTGTCCATGAACAACCACCTGCTTGTGATTGTGTGACGAACCCAACCGACCTAATGTTGTTTTTGGAGTCCTTGTGGAAGCATTTCCAGGATGTTGATCTCTGTGAAACCCCAACAAAATGACCCTTTGATCATGCAACATACAGCAGCACTGCAAAAAACACCATCGATCATGAGCAAATCATGTACTGCTTGTGGATTTTGCTGAATGCGATAGGTCAATTTGGGCACATAGATAGAAAACCTTGAAGGTTGATGAAAACCTTTCCAAAACAAGAATATACCCTACAGGAAACCAACTTCCTCCAAAACCATGTCATTGTAGTCCTGGTGGCTGGGATGGTGGAATGCAGTAGGATCATTCCACGACAATTGCTATGACCCATTTTCTGACTAAGATGAAGCATTGGGTACGGCTGCGTATGAGTCAGTTGTGTTCATTTTGGGTCAGACTGCATGTCGGAGTCGCTCCCAATCTCATTGCCAAGTTGCCCTCTTTGAACACAGGCTTTGTGTGTCCTGGATCGGAATAGCCTACCCCTACCTGACTGAAAGACATATTCGCTTAGGGATCTTAGGGGGTGATACAACCCCCGTCATCCAAGTCCAGTATTGTTAAAAAGAACTTAAAGATGTTCAATTGTGTAACCGCCAGGTTATGGTGTCCAGGTTGATGTTTTGAAACATGTTTTATTTTCCCGAATGTATTGACAAATGGTTGGTTGTTTGCTTGATTATATTTTTCATGACGGGGTTGAAAGCATCAATTAGTCGCCCCAATCAGTCGCCCCAACTAGTCCTATTGCTGGTGATTATCCAGTATTGTTAACCATCATTAGTCGTTTTAACCCCTGACAAAAACCTATATCCAAGGATCGATGGGTCTTGTTGGCTACATCGAAGCATTAAATTTTTGTTGGTCACTCAGATCTTGCGCCACTCATTGCTGTCAGGGCATTCTGTCAAAGAGACATGAGCAGGTTGCGGTACCCCAGGTGCCTTCCGCGGGTGGACTAAATGGTGGTCATAGAAAGGTACTGGTTGGCGGTTTTAACCATGGTTGATACTGGCTAATAATAGGGGATGATAAGCAACAATAGTGGTATAGCATCTACTGGTTGGTGTTTTGAAACATTTGTTTATTGTTCCAGATTTTTCCCTAGTAATGATTCACAAATGGTTGGTTGACTAATAGTTTTATAGGGGTTGAAACCACTAGCCGGGGCAGTTTCAACACATTTCAACAAAAACCAAATAGTATTTGATCAGCATAGTTCTTGGAAGTGTTCCACCAACAAGTGACCTTGGGCAACTCTTGGCATTATCAAGACTATGATTCAGAAGTGTTGAACATCTTTATGTAGTCAGGCAATGGCCATTGATCATGAAGTATAGTAGCATACATGGCGACAGTGAGCGCCGAGCAGTCGAACCTCATCTCCCGAACCGACACAAGAGTAATCAAAGCTAGGCAGGTACCCCTCGTTGCAAAAGGAAATCCATATTCATTTAGGTGTGCAAGTTGTTAGATAAGTGGTCAAGTATTCTTGCATTTTTGATTGCATGTTGATGTTTGAGATGTTTGCTGGGAATTCATCGGTTTTATTTGGAACTGAAACATTTACTAAGAAGCTCACAATAGGAACACTGCGTTCCTCCAGTTGTGTTGATTGTATTCGTCTTGCAACTGCACTTCAGAAGTCCTTTGGTATTCATATTTACCATTGCGTTTTTTTGATTTGCTAGTTGTTGAACCCAAGGTTATCTTCTATGAGCACAAGAGAGAAACTGGAAAGAACCAAAGAATTACTGTGCAATATTATTTTTGCATTACTGCTTGCTGTTGTTCGATTGAGAAAGGTTGGTGGTTTCAAATGCTTTTTATTTTCCGTTTCACATTTGACAAGCATACTTATTGGGATTACTGATTCCCCACCACCAGACGACCATCAATAACTCTTTCCAGGCATTATCAATACTATGGCTGACAAGTGATGAACATTGTTATGAGTTTATAATGGCTAGTTAGACCATTATCATTAGGATTGTTTTTATGATTGTTATTTTCACATTACCTTACCCACATCTATACACCATTGTTGCCAATTTTTGCCACCGTGATTCACCATTGTGCTACCTTTCAAGCTTGGCTAGGGGGTCAAACGGAACCAGCAGGCTTGGATTGAAGAAACTGGTCAGGGAACTCGAGGGGGAAGTTGTGGGAAGTTTCAGAGAGTTGTCGAGGAATGATCAATGATGGTTGATGATCATTCAGTTTATCTTTGCCTTCCAGATGTATGACAATCAATAGATAATAGGCACACAAATAGTCATTGATATGCTCTGGACACGAGGGGGGGAACATGGCATGATGAATCATGAAGGATGAACAATCATGATGCCGATGACTCGCTACTACATCATGTTGCATCAGATGATCAGATGTGTTGACATTTATTCTGGTTGGTGGTTCGATTGACATTTTTTATTTTCCCTATTGCTTATGAACAAGTGGTTGGTTGATTGATATTTTATATTTTCCATAGGGGTTGAAACCACCAACCAGTATTGATTGAAGATTTTGGGGTAGCATGTCAGCTCAGTTTGTGTTCCATCACTCGAAGGATTTGTGTCTCTCCATTTGCCACAAGCCCAGCCTAAGTGATGATCTATGATTAGTTGCTGGTCGTCAACCGTACGAACGTGAATCACATATGTTGACTACACTTCTTCATGAATTATGGTGTTCTTCATGTAATGGTTCTTGTCGTTAGTTACAGCTAGTTTCCGTAAAATGGATTAAGCGTGAACATGTAGGAATCTATGCAGGTAGTCGTACAGTCATGATTAATTATTGGTTTTTATCAATTAAGTGTTATCAACCAACACATTGTGAACTAATGTTCATTCTGGATTATTCCTAAACGTGCACATCAACCGTTAATCGTAGTTGCTAAGCAAGATCAAGAGTATTGTTGCTGACCTTTATCGATCATGCACACCAATATGAAGATTACTGTTCAGAAAAGGTCTTGAACCCACTCTTAATGCTTGGGACATTCATACCATTTTGTTCTTCATCATCATCAACCATGATTGTTGTTGGTCACTGCAAGCATTCAATGTCTATGATCAACTACTATGAACCATTCTCAATCATTAATAACCACTCTTCACCATTTTCAACCACTATCAACCGCTATTATCCACTATCAACCGCTATTAACCACTATCAACCGCTATCGAACATTCTCAACCATTTCTAGAAATGCAGTCCTATTATTAACCGTTATTAACCATTATAAACTGATAATTAACCTACTATTAACCATTATCTACGACTTATTATTAACCTACTATTAACATATTATGAACCACCATTACCCATAAACCCCGCATTCCTAGGACTTCTTTTCACCATCTCCCGCCGCTCAGCTCTCCATCGCGTAGACCCCGCGCGTCGACCGTGCAGCGGGTGCCAACCGTTGTTTCGCCATGTGCGCTGATGCCGACGGCGCTGCCCCGGTGAATGGTTGGGGATCACAGGGGACACGGCGCCGAGCTACCTGTGAACTTGGAAGAGTTGCAAGTGAAGGGATGCATAATATGGTTGATATGGCTATGGCTATGAGCTACTGATGGTTGATATGGCTGAATATCAACCAACAATAATGGGGGACAAGAACCTACTTTAAAAGAATGGGAAAACAATGGTGAATGATGGGGAACCAGGAATACAGGGTTTTGACCCACAGCCACATTACCACTTGATATTTGTGTTTATTGGATAATCAGAGTCTTACATGTATGAGTATTTTACATTTTTTTCTGCAAGAAATGTATATCATATTCCTACATGTATCTACATATGATATTTGTAACAACATATCGGCAACAGAGATCACACTGGTTACTTGGTTTCACAACAATGTGATACTATTTGGATTGACTCGTCAGACCTCCAAGCTAAGCTTCTTTTGGTCCCCCAGATCACTTCAGTGGATGATAGTGACTGATGATGTGTAGGACTATACTGGCCATACCAATGAGTGGCTGGTATCCCATCCAGTGTGGCTGATGATGTTGCTCGTGAACCCATTACAGACTACTGAGAAGCACTGGCTAAGGATGGTTGCTATAGGGGCTATGTTTGGACAACCATGGCGTATACAAGGGTTGCTGAGAGCAACGAGTGCCCAAGTCACAAGAATGAACAGTCAAATGTTGCCAAAGAAATACTCAAAAGCATTGAAATCTGAATGGATCATGCTAAATGAACAGCTCAACTCACATTTACCATAATCCCTGAAAATGTATCATGGCACATTCAAGCTGTTCACATTTATACTCCATGCTCATGGAGAGATCTCCCTGGATCATGGCACCGAGGTGGTGGTGCAGCGGTTCGCGGCAGCAGCCCCGCGCCGCCCCTGCGGGCGCCCAGCCCGGAGCCCTCGCAGAGCACGCTGAGCAGCCCATACTTCGCGGCAGCTCTGGCCGTGATCAAGGCACCGATCCTTTGATCCAACAGGATCCAACAGGTTGGTTCTGATATATGGCGAGCGACCGGGTCAAGCAGTTAACCAACCAATAACTAGCTGGTTTAGTGATGGTTAATAGTCGGGGATGATAACTAGCAACTATACAGGACATACCAGCTATATATTGCTATGGGCCAAGCAGTTGACCAACCAACAATGGAGGATATTAACCAACAATCATATGGGAAGCAATGGTAGATGATAGGGGAACCAGGGGTAAGGGGTATTGACCCACAGCCATATAGATCAACATAGTTGTGGTGATACATTTGATGGTGGTGATTAATTAACCACAACAGGTTGAGAATAGAAGATATATATATATATATAGTTGTGTTCATAAAATAATGGTTAATTAATAATGGTGCTGATGGTTGGTGGCTAAAAATAGGGGATACAACAAGCAACAACAATGGTCAAGCAACTACTGCTTCGCACCAAGAGGTTGGTGGTGAAGATAAAATGTGACCCATCTTTGGTTGATAATGGGGGTTATAAGGGCAGGCAATAAGCCTTCGGACAGTGCTCAAAGTCAAGAAAAGGGGATTATTGGTTGTTAATAGAGAAGCCTCTAATGGTTGCCAAGTTGATGATTAAGAGTGAACTATAACCAGCAGTATCCACTTGAGTCATGGAAAGGTTGGTTCATGGCCATGGGAAATGAGTTGGTGACTTGGTGGTTACTGGTGGTTGCTTGGAATTGAGGTAGCAATCGTGCTTGGTCAATCATGGTGGCTATGCGAAAGGGTGACTTGAGTCATGGCTATCGTCAGGTGGTTGAGAATGGTTCCTAGTGCTTTTCGTTGTGTAAAATGTTGAGCTCTGGCCTACATCAGCTAGAAAAGCGCGTGTACACCAGCAAGGTAAATGATGCTTTACTTCATAGTAGTGGTGAAAGGTGGTTGATGGTCAAGGAGCTATTGCTCATTGTGGTGGATCACGGCGGGTAATGATGATCCCGCCAATGATGGATATAATGGCTTATGGAGATTTAACAGTTTTGGGCTCTTGGCTACTGATGGGAAGCTAGCGAACGGTGATTAATAGTGGTTAATACGTGACCATATGGTTGATATTGGTGGTGGATGGTGGCTGAACTAGTATCTACTGGGGATCAGAACCATCAAGAATCAAGAATCAACATCAAGCTAAAATTGCTCATTTACAGACCAGCTAAGAGGCTATTCTCATCTATCATTGACCCCAAGTAAAGTAAGTACTGTAGATACGGTTCGTACTGTCACTTGCATTGATTTAGGCAAGTTCTTTTTGCATGTCGACTGCACAAAGCAAGATGGCCCAAGCACTACGCGAGCTGCAAAGTGATGTCAAGGGATTTGGAAAATCACGAGCTGCAACAACTGCTGACGCTATTTCCCATTTGGCTGCCAACAAAGAATGTTTGCGACTATGCAGTAGTGGTAGTTGTGGTGGTAGTAGTAGTAGTAGCAGTAGTAGTGGTAGTGGTAGTGGTAGTGGTAGTGGTAGTGGTGGTGGTAGTGGTAGTGGTAGTGGTAGTGGTAGTGGTAGTAGTAGTGGTAGTGGTAGTAGTAGTAGTAGTAGTAGTAGTAGTAGTAGTAGTAGTAGTAGTAGTAGTAGTAGTAGTTAGTAGTCGTAGTAGTAGTAGTAGTAGTAGTCGTAGTAGTAGTAGTAGTAGTGGTGGTAGTAGTAGTAGTAGCAGTAGTAGTAGTAGTAGTAGGAGTAGTAGTAGTAGTCGTAGTAGTAGTAGTGGTGGTAGTAGTAGTAGTGGTAGTAGTAGTAGTAGTAGTAGTGGTAGTAGTAGTAGTGGTAGTAGTAGTAGTGGTGGTAGTAGTAGTAGTACTATTTCTTGTGGGTGTTGTTGCTGTTGCGGCGCTTATGGCTTGGTTTTGTACGGTCGTTGTTGGTGTTGTTGCTTGTTTTTATTTTGCTGCTGCTTGTTGTTGGGGTATGGCGGCATCAATTTGCTATGGTGAATCATCAGGTGACCAACAGTCTTAGAACCAGCACGGATCGATTGTGATCAGTTGGTTATCAAACATTGGGCATCTAGGTAGCCAGCATATAAGCAGTACAGAACCATTAGATTATCACCTGATAACCATCATATCATAGCCATTAGCCATTGTACAAACACCATTGGAAAGACCTTCGGCACTTTTTTTTATGCCCAACCCTTAAACAAACTAGCATTAGATAGACATTCCGACTATCAAACACCATTTGTCAACCACTATGAACCACCATATACCATGAATTAACCATTCATGAAAAAATATATATCACAACTAATGACCGCAATTTGATCACCATTCAAGCTTCCAGTAGCCAGCATTATCAACCAGTAACCACAATTTTTGACCCCGCTAATTCTTCCATTCATTAACCACAATTATACCATCACTAAAACATCATTAAACGACTATCTTTCAACCATTAAACCATCCTTCAAAGCCATCATCATTGATCCTCTATAAGCACCACTAAACCACCATTCTTGGACATTACACCACCATCATTAACCCTCAACAACCACCATAAAACCCCACTTTGAAACCAGGATTTGAAACCACCATAAAACCATCATTAAGCAGCACAAAACCACCATAAAATCACCACAAAAACAACCATAAAACCATCATTAAGCACCACAAAAACATCATAAAATCACCACAAAAACAACCTTAAAACCACCATAAAACCACCATTTTTCACCCGCCCTAACTCTCTCCCCCCTTCCAAGCTGCAGGGAGCGGCCGTGAAGGCCCTAGAGCTGCCTGTGGAGATGCCCAGCATTGAGCCTTGCCCAGCAGCGACGGTGGTTGGTGGTTGGTTAGGGCTGGTGAAAATTGGTGAAAAAATGGTGGAAAAATGGTGAAACATGTAGTTTAATGATGGTTTAGTGATGGTTTATGGTCCATATTTATGATGGTTTATGGTGGTTAAGTGGTGTTTTTGTGGTGGTAATTGAGGGTTAATGATGGTGGTTGAATGGTGGTTTAATGGTCAAAAAAAAGTGGTTGAGTGATTGTGATTGTGGCGATTATGGTGGTTTATGATCAGGGTGAATAGTCGTACAATCACCAGTACTAGCATCAATGACCAAGTTACTTGATACTCATCGACTCATCGGTTAGAATGGTTACAATGGCAATGGTGATTATGATCATTAGGTACTATTCACCCTTCTGATGATAATGGGTAGTGATGGTTAATGATGTATAGTGGTTAATGATCCGGGTCAATCAATATCGGTAATGGCGATGGGTAACTAGGTTGGGTAATGGGTGGCAAGTCTTAGATGTCTAATGACCAGGATTCATAGTGGTTAATGATGCTTATTGTGGTGACTAGTCTAAGAGTTAATGATAGGTGAATAAGGTTGTCCATAGTTACCATGTAGCTACATATGATGGGATGTGGTGATTTACATTGGTGGACAGGTGCAATTCAGTGGAAATGTCATTGCTATTAGCAATGATTGCTTTTAAACAGCTGATGATGGGTTAATACTCAGCCATTGATCAACAATTCATGGTGAGTAGTGGTTAATCCTGGCCCTTGTAATCACTTGTGGTGCTTGGTAATGGTCTGCAACTGTGCACTTTGGAATGGGGTGCAACCAACATAACTTTTCATGACAACTAGTGAGTGCAGTCATACCCGGATTCTTTGGGCATTCGTGCACGCAGGCTTCAAAATTCTTATTTATGGAGTTGAGTCTTTGCATATGTCTAGTACATCTATTTCAATGTGTATCACGATGGAAGCTCATTTGGCAAAGAGGACATAAACATGTTACATTATGGTTTATGAAGTTTATGGTACATCCATATCAAAAAAGCGCCCCACATGAACCAACCCTTTTGCTGGGAATCAGAACTTATTGCTTGGTTGGCAGCTGGAGGTCATGACGATCGGTCAGGATGCCTAAGATCAACATTTTGCGCCAACAGTCGCTGCCTTTTGATTGGTTTCTTGCATCAAACTTCACTAGTTAAGTTATGTAACTTAGTGATGTTAGTGACTATGTTCATTTTGATTGGTTTCTTATGTAACTTAGTGATGTTGTAATATGTTGTAGTCATTGCATGTTCATCCCCACCTCGATATTTGAGGCTTTCGTTCTTGCTATCAACATTCCTCGTGTTTGAAGAAGCCCTGGTCGGCATAGGAAGGCCATAAACCTGATCACAGTACCTTCAATAAGCTCCCAGCCTCCATCCAAGCCTTGGGGATGTCATGGCAGACACTTTCAGGGCCCAGCACCCGTTGTGACGCCATGGAAACATGTCCCATGGCGCGCTCGACAATCAGGAGGCAGTGAAGCCTTACGACGACCTTTGTGGGCGGATCACTTTCAATTCGGTGCCGTCCTTTCCATCCAAACCTCAAAGAACAAGGTGCAACGCGGGCGCGAGAAATGTCATACTATCTCATGCGCGAACTGGATGTGGGAAGATGATGACTTTTTCGCTACGAAAAAGGCCTAAGAGTTGGGAAAAGGCGAGTTTTATCTATTGATGACATGGTTGGTTGGTCATCGTAGTTGTTGACTCTTTGGACCATTGAATTTGGAGGGTTCAATCCAGTTGATTGATTCGTCCCACATCCATGTGGCATCCATACATATCCATACTATGGTTTGTTTCCTTTGCCAGGTTTCAAGCATCATTAGGTAATCCAGCTCGTTGGTTTCCATGGCATTTCCTCGTTTTGTGCTACTTTGAGTTTTCCTCTCAGGAGGCTCAAATTGTGTATCCATCATTGAAATTCAGGCTTGGCTGATCCCGTCGAGGTTCGAACGTCTAGTGGTCGAGAAGGTTGCGGAAGATGCGCCGTTTGGGGTCCACACCATGCCTAAGGTGAAGCAGCGGCGGTGGGGCAGCTTGGGAGGTTGGCCGTCGCATAGGTGGTGCCCTGCTGATAAGTTTTTGGAACTCAAGTTTAAGTCAGGGAAGTTAGCAATTTCTATTTATAAGTTCCAAAAACTCATTGGTACAAAGACTATTCCTATTATGGTCAATGGTGAGATGTGAACAACCAGGGGGACAGGGTATTGACCCGCAGCCATGTATCGAATCTCAGCATCCACTACTGTATCGTCAGCATCGTTCATGAATCATGACGAACACATATCAATTGCTGTCCAGGATCATGGATCCTCATGGATGGATCCTGTAGGTGTAGTACTAGTACTAGTAGGAGGAGGAGGAGTAGTAGTAGTAGTAGTTGTTGTTGTTGTTGTTGTAGTAGTTGTAGTAGTAGTAGTAGTAGAAGGAGGTGGAGGAGGTCATGGTGGTGGTGGTGGTGGTGGTGGTGGTGGCGGTGGCGGTGTTGGTGGTGGTGGCGGCGGTGGTGGTGGTGGCGGTGGTGGTGGTGGTGGTTTTGCTGCTGCTGCTGCTGCTGCTGCAATCGCACTCCGCCGCACACCTGCAGGCCACTGCAGAGGCCGCTGCCAGTTTTTGCTGGGCGCGTGATGGAGAAGAGCACCAAGCCATTCTCCGCATTTTTGCACCACTATGTTTCCCCTTCAAAGATTTATTTATCTATTTACAGGATGAACTACACACATACTACAAATCATGCATATATACATACATGTGTAAATATTTGTCTTTTAATGTAAATGGCATGGCTGTATTATCATAGTTCTGTTTGCAGCACTCAAACAAAAACTGTGGCTGTAGTACATTACCTTGCCGTTACTGCGTGCTGTCCACGATGTCGGTACCGGCCCCAGTCAACATGAACATTTTACCTGTTGGCTTTGGGGGTCCAGCACTTGTAGTAGTCTTTGCCGGGAACTTCAACATGCGGAAATGGTCATTCTCTAACGTGCGTAGACGGTCTGTGCCTGAACGGTATGCGTTTGAATAATAGTGCTCTCAAGTAGATGAGCATGTCAAAATTTCGAACTCCTTGGGCTCTTTTATGGGTTGCTTCTTGCGCAGGGTGTTTTTCGTCAGGGACATGCCAAGAAGCGGTCTGTATCCAATGTTGCTTCTGACAAATTTAAACATGAAAGGCAAGAGGTGTTCAGCCAGCAGTTGCAAGGGATGATTCCAATGTCACTTTGATACTGTGGTTTGGATAGCAACCAAGTCTCCCCGTCATATTTTCTCCCTGAATGACTCATTTTTATTGAGAGATTCACCAATCACTCTACCCACCAATCTCATCAAACTTTTGTTTCTATAACAAACTGCAGTACCAAGTGACATAGTTGTAATTTAGCTCATACTGCAGTGAAACACTACTTGAATCGCCATTCACCATCCCGGGACCATCCCGTCCTTGATGCTTGCTAATGACCTTACCAACACCAAAAACTTCGTAGTTGAATGCACATTCCTTCCTACCATTGCAGTGAGCAGCTACATTGTCGTTCTCTCTTTACAGTATTCATTTGGAGGTTTCTCAAAATAGGATGCCTCTAAATCATCCATTAGTAGAAATCTATAGTGATAAACCAGCCATTTTTGGGGTACCCCCCATTTTGAGAAACCACCAGTTGTTCTGTCTTAGAATATGAAAGGTGTTGCGCTTCATTCCATTGCCCAGGTTCATGTGTTCCTTCCAGTGGGTCCTGTATATGTCACAGGTCCATCCTTCATGGATAATGGATGTTGTTGGATAATTAATAGCAATGAATGTCACATATCCACTGTTCATGGATGTTACCATACATTTCTGTTAGACAATGAACAGCGATGAACCCCCGCCAAAAAGACCCCAGAAACTCATCAGCAAATATTGTGCTCCCAAAAGGAGCTTTATGGAGATTTCTGCGACGACACGGCATGTGATGAAGAGCCTGACCATGTGCAGATTTTGAGTTTCCTGGACCATAGTTGTTGATGTCGAGGCGGGAGCGGGTCATCGTGACTTCAAGAGGTGGTTGTGTGTCGTAGGTTTGGTAGGGAACATGGTAGAGAGGATACAATTTTACAATGAATCAATGGCAAATAGTAAGAGAGTGTTGGAAATGTGTTGGATACAATGAATGATGAGTGTTGGGAATGTAGAACAGTGTATCCAACACTCATCGACGGGATACAATGAATCATGAGTGTTGCGAATGTGCTCCAACAATCATGCTGCTTGATCACTTCAATCAATGCAGGGTATTGTCGTTGATGAAATATGGAGGCAACAGATGGTCGATTTAGTTGTTTCTAGAATGGTGGGTTAGTACTCATGCACTTATGTCCAGTGTTTTTGAACATGCATGAGATAGTATAAGTATAGATATGGATACGGTGTAATTATCTTATATGAATGCATCTCTGTAGTTTATTTCTAAGCTGAACAATGATTTGTGTTATCATGTTCTCACCATACAGTTGATTGATACTGCCAATTTCCAACCACGTACTGGTCGGTGATCCAGCAGTAATATGTTGAAACTGTAAGAATGACCAACTAGCATTGGTTGGAAAAAACATTTTGAGCAGGTATTTCCAAGAACAATGCAGCCCTTCGCTTCCAGCTACGATTATAGTAGGTTTCTACCATTGTTGTTTCGGGTTGGTTACCTGCTATCATGGTAAACGGAAACATTGATGGTTTCGAACTTTTGACTTTTCCCCAGTATTCGAGCATGATTGCTTGGTTGATAGGGGTTGTAACTTGTAACCACCAACCAGCAATGGTTTTTAACTGTGCTGTGAATTGAGCCTTCTATCAGTGGAGTGGCCTGACCATATGGTAGTTACATACCAAAGATGAAATGAGGATTTGTCCACAAATGACATATTCGAGGTGCATGGTTGCTCGCGCAAATTGGGTTGATGATGGTTAATGATACTGAGTGCTTGACATGTCATGACAAATGATGATTTTCAAAATTGTTAATTAATAGCGGTTAATAAGTGGGCTCTCAAAGCTGTGGTTGGTTTATTGCAAGAAATGATTAATATGGGATGATAGCTGGGGGTACCCCTATGACTTGAGAAACACCACTGTTCTCATTCTTCCCTTTTCTGTGGCCAACAAAAAAGCTTCTCGTGAATTCCGGTGGATGGGCCGAATGACATGGCTATGGGTCAAAACCCTGTACCCCTGGTTCCCCACTATTAACCTTTGTTTTCCTTACTATTGTTGGTTAGTATCCCTCATTCTTGCTTGGTTAATATTGACCCATAGCCACATGATGAATGCCCACGCGGCACCTGAACCACCAACCTGCAGTGGGTATCGCTGAGGTTTGCAAAACTGGTGCTTGATCTCGATGTCCAGCAGTGCTCCGAGCAGCGTGAAATCCACATCTCAACTGGGACGAGTGGAGCCTTTTTCACGACGTCGGGCAGGGCCGAGGGCGGCTGCGTTGGAAGGTGGGAAGCAACCAGCGAGGAGTAGACCATCAGTGAGCAATGGTAAGATATAGTAGGCACAGATATCATTTGCATATCTTCATTAGTGTTTAATCAATACATGTCCATTAGTCTCCAATACTATTGACAGGCTTCGCATTCCGGCGAAGCCCTAAGGGCTCGGAGCACTGGGGCGGGCTCAATATGTGGCGGTCAAGATTAAAGCAAAAATGCGTTGGAATAGCAAAATCTGACCAACTTTTCTGTTGGAGTCAGTGTTGTTAATGCAAAAAAAGTGCTGGAAAGTCAAAACCTGACCCCCCAGGATTTAAAAAAAAAAAAGGGGGGGTCAGGTTTTGACGCGAAACGCAACATATGCAAAATACACAAAGAGCAGCTTTGAAATTTCTGCGCTCCCAAACCTCAAAAAAACCTACTATTTACGACGTTTCGTCCACCTCGGAAGCTGGAAACACCGTAAATACCGATGTTTTTTCACACCAAGGTGCTCGAAACCACGGTATTTACGACGTTTCGTCCACCTCCGAAGCTCGAAACACCGTAAATACCGATGTTTTTTCGCACCAAGAGGCTCGAAACCACGGTATTCACGATGTTTTTTTTAAAAAATCACGGTATTTACGATGTTTTTGCATACGAGCCTTCAAAAACGTCGCTATTTACAGTGTTTTTGCAACGTTGCAATTCTTTTTTTCCATCTCCAATTTTCCAAAAACACCGTAATTTACAGTGTTTTGCGCTTCACCAATGGACCAAAAAACATTAAAAAACGCTCCCAAAACCATCCAACTTCGACTCCTGTCCGGGCTTGTCATCCTGGATCAATTTTTTCCCGATTTTTTTGCTTTTTCCTCTTCTCCCATGTCGCCGCAAAACACCGTACCCCCACCCTATTTCCACATTTTCATCGATTTTCATGATTTTGCCCTCAGACGAATTTTCCCTCTGGCTGGGTCCAAAAACGGCTCCACATGCAGACGAGAACGTCGTTTTTATAAAAAAACGTTAAAAAAAACCTTGAGTTTTTGGGGTCGGCGTCACCTGCGCGACCCGGGATAGCAAGCTAGGCTTGTCTATGATAACGGCACGGCTTCGCCGGAGTTATAGAATGGGCTAACGCCCAGGTGCCGCCGACCCCCCTTTGTAAGAGATGGTGTGAGCAAGGACTGAACCTGGTATATCACAGCTGGTGTTCGCCCCGGGAGTTGCCTTGGAAAGCCTCATCTCCTATCTCTGCCATAGCAAGCCCAGACTCTTACAAAAGAAAGGGGGTAGGCGGCACCTGGGCGTTAGCCCATTCTATACTCATGCTTTGCCAGCATGGCTCCGGCCCTATACCCCGTCGAAAAGCCTTTGCGGGGGCAAAACGGCAGCTTTGAACGTCCTAAAAACTCATGCTTTGCCAGCATGGCTCCGGCCCTATACCCCGTCGAAAAGCCTTTGCGGGGGCAAAACGGCAGCTTTGAACGTCCTAAAAACTCATGCTTTGGCAGCATGGCTCCGGCCATGGAACTCCAAAAACTAACGGCTGAGGCCTATAAACTCCAAAAGCCAACGGTTCACGCCTATACCCCGTCGGGAAGCCTTTGCGGGGGCCAAACGGCAGCTTTGAACGTCCTAAAAACTCATGCTTTGCCAGCATGGCTCCGGCCCTATACCCCGTCGAGAAGCCTTTGCGGGGGCAAAACGGCAGCTTTGAACGTCCTAAAAACTCATGCTTTGGCAGCGTGGCTCCGGCCATGGAACTCCAAAAGCCAACGGGTGAGGCCTAAAACTTCCAAAAGCCAACAGTTCACGCCTATACCCCGTCGGGAAGCCTTTGCGGGGGCCAAACGGCAGCTTTGAACGTCCTAAAAACTCATGCTTTGCCGGCATGGCTCCGGCCATGGACTCCAAAAGCCAACGGCTGAGGCCTACAACCTCCAAAAGCTAAGGGTTCACGCACATACCCCGTCGGGAAGTTTTTGCGGGGGCCAAACGGCAGCTTTGAACGTCCTAAAAACTCATGCTTTGCCAGCATGGCTCCGGCCCTATACCCCGTCGGGAAGCCTTTGCGGGGGCCAAACGGCAGCTTTGAACGTCTTAACAACTCATGCTTTGGCAGCATCATGGAACTCCAAAAGCCAACGGCTGAGGCCTATAACCTCCAAAAGCCAACAGTTCACGCCTATACCCCGTCGGGAAGCTTTTGCGGGGGCCAAACGGCAGCTTTGAACGTCCTAAAAACTCATGCTTTGCCGGCATGGCTCCGGCCATGGACTCCAAAAGCCAACGGCTGAGGCCTATAACCTCCGAAAGCACACGGTTCACGCCTATACCCCGTCGGGAAGCCTTTGCGGGGGCCAAACGGCAGCTTTGAACGTCCTCAACACTCATGCTTTGCCAGCATGGCTCCGGCCCTATACCCCGTCGAGATGCCTTTGCGGGGGCCAAACGGCAGCTTTGAACGTCCTAAAAACTCATGCTTTGCCGGCATGGCTCCGGCCATGGACTCCAAAAGCCAACGGCTGAGGCCTATAACCTCCGAAAGCACACGGTTCACGCCTATACCCCGTCGGGAAGCCTTTGCGGGGGCCAAACGGCAGCTTTGAACGTCCTAAAAACTCATGCTTTGCCGGCATGGCTCCGGCCATGGACTCCAAAAGCCAACGGCTGAGGCCTATAACCTCCAAAAGCCAAGGGTTGAACTCCCAAAGCCAACGGTTGATGCGTATACCCTCTCGGAAACTTCAGGCCTGTACCCTATCCAGAACCGCAGCTAGGTATGGCAATGCGTAGGTCTGGCAAAGCCAAACGCAATGTGATGGTTCCACGCCTACGGCGGTCCCAAGGGCCGCCCCTGCCTTGGCCCTAGGCAGGGGGCGGGGGGGTTTGATAATGTACATTTGGACAAATACTAGTAGACCATGGTGGAACAGGGTGGGGGAAATACAGGCCAGAATCAATCAATTGGTCTACCTGTTTAATCCATGATGGCACAACTGGCTGGCGGCTTATTTTGTTTGTTTTCAATCAATTGAACTTTGATGTAATCCCTTGACTTGTGTCTCTTGCAGGGTTCAATCACCCACTATTGGGTGTTGTTGGGGAACCGGATACCCAATTTCTTAATATGATTTCCAAGTCTAGATTGTGATCAAAGTGTGTGATTTCGATCCATTTACATACATGCCGTTTATAACCACTAGTGATGTTGTGTGTCCATTTACAGTATAAACATTTTAGCGAGAAAATTGCTGCAGCATAACCATTTACATGCTGTGTCTAACCTAGTATTTTGATGTATTTTGTTGCTTACTCCACTGAACATTATCATCGCAGGAGTGAGGATACCCAGATTGCCCCGGTTGCCTTTGGCTGGTAGCGCCCATCCAGGAACTGACCGGCTTCAAGCATCGGAATGAGAAGGCGACCTCCACTTGGGTTTGTTGGTGGGTTCAAGGGGATTCGTTGGATGATCTTCCGCACTTTTGAGCTATAGGTTCTCACTCACCTCGGTTCTGGGACGACCCTGATCTACCCAGAGTTCCGTTAGTCATCACCAGGCTTACGACCCAGTTTGCTCGCCCTGCTGGTTTCCCCCCGTCATGGTGTCCATCAAGTTTTGTTGGGGAAAACGACCATCAAGTCTTGTTTACCCAGTTTCTCTACTGTTGGTGCAAGGAGCTCTTGATCCCGTGAGACTTGAGAAGATTTCTTGTCTTTGACCCATCATTGTTGTGATCATCTCCACATTTTTATTTTACAGCAACTGCTCTGTTGACAGTATTGTCTGTCCTTTGGCAGTGTGACCAGTAGTTTCTTAGATTCTGTGTGCCGTTGAACAACGAATCAATGCGGGTATCCCCAATACACCAAACAATGCAATTCTACTTGGAAAACCAATGAAATAGGTCTCCAGTTTTTTTTGAAAAGCCCCCACGCATTCCTTTTTTAATAACGTTGTTCTCAATTCTAAAACGCATTGCTGCTACTTGGGCATTTCTAGGCCTAGGCAACAAAATTTGCACATGCCAAAAGGGGACAGGTGATGGTGGGCCTGCAAGAACGTGTTTGTTTCCTAGCAATGATGGGAAAATCTACAGGAAACACCTATACTTGAAGGTTATAGCCAGGGTTTCCTGTAGACTTTCACAACGACCCAGTATTTGTTTCCTCTCCACATCCTTGGTTCCTTCGACACTGTGCTACACATGTATGAGTCCAGCCCAGTGTGGATTGAGCATTTCATTTTGTGTTTAAAGTCATAAAATTGTATCATCCAACTGTTGCTGAGGTACACAGATTTTCTTGGTGACTTCAAATCTGTTTTGAATCATGATTGTCGCTATATTATGCAATCTATCCCTGTTGTTAGGGAGTTCAACCATCAAAGAATGCTGTTTCAACACAGAAATGGTTGAGCTAACTCCCTCCCCATGCTATTCACGTCCCAAGATGGCACGGCACAGCGCTGACAGGGTCACTTCGAGGTGTCGTTCAAGGTTCATCCGGCAGGCCAGTCATCGACCGAACCAAGATGATGGTTGACTACCCTGGGCATCCCTTGGCCCGCAGTTAGGCTCCTGAAAGAGTTATAGAGGGTTTTTAAGCCTCCACAATAAATGGTTGACAATCTAAAACAACTTGATTTTGCTCTGTTTATATAAGGTTATATCCAAAGAAAAAAACAATGGTTAACTGATGGCCCATGTTAGGGATGACAAGGGCAACAATCTCCGCCAAGTCCTTGGAGAAGCCTGTCCACAAGCTTGCGAGATCCTTTGTTTTTCCCTTTTGGTTCACTGAACAAGAACACTGAAAATGCAACAACTGGTTAGTGGTTTCAATCATTTTTTATTTTCCCTAGTGTTTACTAACAAATTGTTGGTTGACTCATATTTTTCAAAAGGGGTTGAAACCACCAACCAGACAAGGTTCATTTGCCTGCATGACTGGTGTCTTTTCATGCCGGATTTTGGATGAGGTCGTTTAAATGGCGGAGCCATCAAGAACAGGGGTGACATCAAACCATAACTGTTTGGTAGCTGGATGAATCCTACAAGCCATCGCAGAGTTTCAAAATAGTTATGGGACTTATGGGTGACAGGATTCAACCAGCTTAAAAGCCACCAGCTGGTTGAATTGTGCAGTGCTCAAACAGCATTGCTCAATTTTGGTCATCAAGCCAGGACTTGCCTCAAGATCTGTATGTAACAACAGCATACAGCCCTTCAGGAGATGGTTTGATTGACCAAAGGGAGCGGATTTGGCAATTGGCTATGGGTCAATATTAACCAACAATAATGGCTTATAATGACCAATCAAGTCATAGGCAATTCTTCCAAGATGCCTTTTTGTTGTGTGTGTGATACACTTTGTACTCTGATTTGTCTTACTTTTGGCCGAAACTGGAACCACATGCAAACCTTTTCAATGCATGTCAGTTGCAAAAGACACCTACTCAAAAAGCACTGAATATGAGCTTTGAAGACTCTTAAAGCGAGGATGGGCCAACAAGCATTTACTATGCTTCTTTTTTTCCCCCACCGCTTCGCGCGCGGTTATTTTTTTTTCCCACTTGTGACTTCATCAGAGTGTCCTCTACTGAGTTGAGCCCGCCAGGTACCAAATGGTTTGCAAATATCCATGGACGAAACCCAATTGGAAACAGTATCGCGCATGGTCTGATGTTTCTTGAGACTTGGGGCCCCAGAACTGATTTACACCAAATCAATGGACCGCGGCTTTTATGATCTAAGACAAAGCCATATCCAAGGACTCTGAATCGCATCGCGTTTCCTTGACACAGGCCAGAAATTGTAAAAACATTACCTCAAGACATTTATTTCTAGTCACCCTTTTTGTCAAACTATTATGGGCCCCCAGTTCACCATCATTTGTATAGGTTATAACATGTCATAACCTATATTTTGGAGGCTAAACTCCTACCTTTCTTGGTGGCCCAACCGGGGGGCCATGGTTGGAGCGCTTTCCTCAGCTCCTTGATGGCTGATGATCAGGCGATGGCCCGGAGCTGGCAGAGGCGGGACAGATGGCTTGATATTGGGGTCATCAACTGACCATTGATATGGCGAGCTGGGTCAAGCAGTTAAGCAACCAATTTTCATGGGGGACAATGACCAACAAACTCAAAGGGAAACAGCCTGGCTAATGATAGGGGAACTAGGGGTGAACTGACCCACAACCATATGGGGGAATTGTTGATGTAAGATATTGCTTAATACATTGCTTGGGAATGCTTGAAGTATAGGTTGAATAAATCGAATTTTAGTGAAATGATAAATATGTATATGGATATGTATCTATGCAGACAGTTAACTGGGCCATTGCCCTTGGTGGTTGATTGTTGCTTAGGTTGGTTGATTGAAGTTGATTGGTGGCCGCTGCTGGTGCGAAATCTAACTTCAGCGAATATCGTCGCTTAGATTTCGCATCAGCCGGAAACAAACCTAATATGGCGAGCTGGGTCAATAGCAACCAACCAACCCATGGGGGTAATGACCAACAATTTCATAGGAAAAACAATGGTTAATAGTGGGGGAAGCAGGGGTACAGGGTTTTGACCCACTGCCATATGTTCCAAAATCAGTGGACATGTGGCTTGGCAGCACTTTGGTGCAAACACACGGTTTAGATGGACAAATTATTCATACCTTGGACCACTTGTCATGTCATTTCCCCCTCCCTCCCCATAATTGCAAGACTGATGGGGTTTGATTTTGGTTTCCGGGGTTTGATTCATTTCGTCCACTCGCGCCAAGCTCGGAAACACCAAGTCTAACCTTGGAATTGGAGGACCGGGTGCGTTGATCTCTATAGGGGTTTGAATAATTCGTCCACCTACGGTATCAGGTGGCAGTCCACCACTAAGGTCTTTCCCCAGTGGCTTCTAATGCATGGGTCAAAATTGTGTTTGCAGACAGCGAGCTTGAGGACAATTCCAAAGATTTGATTTTCGACACTACGTGACCCAAGAGAAGTCGATTTTCGTGGGACATCTTGTCACAGGGAAGATAGACCTGGTCTTTTTCTTGTTGTTGCTGTTGTTGTTGGTGGTCTTCTTCTTTCCTTGCTATGTTTTGCCCTTCTTCTTTTTTCATGCTTTTCCCGTCAGCTTTTGTGTGTGTCTGTGTGTTTTGGCCCCAGAGGGACTACCCCTTGCTCATTTGGAAGTGGGGAGAAGATGGGAGAAGTGCATGTTTCAGTATCGAAAAGCCACCACCACCCGGAAAGTATTTGATCCAAGTGATGGTTGACATTTTCTGCTGCATGCGCGTTTTCTTCGGTGCCATCCCTTTCCAGTTTCACGGCCCCTTGTCACGGCTCTGCGTCGGTTCACAAAAGTGCCTCCGGTTAGGGCGGCTGATGATCTTGTTTTTGTAGGCTATCACCATCCCGGATCTCCATAACATGTCATAACATTACATCACCATTCTATACCATTGTTGAAGCTAGTATTATCAGCCAATATCAATATCCACCTTTGACTGCCCTATACATCCATTGTTTGTCATGATCAAGCACGATTGTTAAGTAAGGCGTAGATCCTAAGGCAGGACTTACCGGCTATCAAGGCTTAAGCTAGACATCTCTAAGTCCCCAGCCCTTCACCACTCCGAGTCGCCTCAGGTGTTGGAGGTCTCTCCCAGCTTGGAGGAGTTGCTGGGTGATCTCGTGAGCTGAACGAATTTCGTTTGGCAGATGTTGAAATGGATTGGGAATAAAGCTATATGGTATGATGTGATATGTTAATAAGGTACTGTAGTTAAATAGAGATTAATAAAGTGATCGGATGTTAAAAGTTATACTTCCAATAGTCAAGTAATGTTAGAAAATGAGAATTCTTGGTATGTTATTAAGTTACTGTAGTTAACAAATGTTAATTGTTATAATTTAACAACATTAAGATGATCAATTAAGACAGCCAAGTCATCGGTTTTGCAAGCATTGGTCAATATCAACTCAAATTCAGCTAACAGGTACTTCTTCAAACTCCACTGCAAGCCGTACACCTTCTTCAGCAGGGTTTCCAAGAAAGGTCATGAGCTATAACCAACAGTACTGTCATATTTGGTAAACAAATGACTATCAACGTATGAAACAACCAGCAAAACCAATGGCCACAACGGGCTTCGACATTGCTCAACTGGACCTTAGATAGGCTTAGTGAATGCTAGCACCAGACCCTCCGTCGCAGACTGATGTGGAGATAGGTGCGCCGCTGTGAACAGCAGCGCCGTGATGATCCACTGGTCACTGCTTGAACCGAGTTGGTCGTAGCAGTTCAGAGATCGCCAGTTGGCATCCCATAGGGAAACCACCCACGAGTTATGGACATATCGGTTGATGGTTGTTGATTCCCCCAACCATGTAGATGTTGACTGTCATTTTGAACAACTGGAGGGTAGTGCAAAAGAAATCAACATCCTTGAACTCACCAGTAACGTTATTTGAAATCCAGGTAATGAACATTTGAACCATTCAACCATCCTTCAACTCCAAGTAATGTTGGAAACCACCGGAAATCAACCGCCTTAAGCTTCATCCATGGCCGAAGCGGCTGTCGTTTTCACCCAGCAATCAGACCAGTGGCGAAGCATTGCAGCATTCGTACAGGCTGCACGGTGGGCACGCCAACGACTTGCTGGGCGGTTGTCCCAACTGTGGACATACCCGGTGGATGCAGCAGCTGTTGTTGGTTTGCAAAAAACGGAGGCGGCGGGGTGACCTCGGCAGAACGAGATGCGGTTGGATGATTCGTAACGTTGCAATCCTGTCGCTGTTGTTTGCTTTTACCTCAACAAAAAATAGATAGAGTTCAAATGGAAGTTGGCTTATATTTTGTTTGTTTTTACCTATAGCTTTTGAAATTGCAGTTGGTTTGATCTCTGTAGAAGGGTTGGCAAATGGATGAGTTGTGTCACGAAGATTTAAAAAAATGCCATGGGTATTTTGATAGTGACTCTTCGACTAACGGTCCCATGGGAAGCTCCAACCACATGGTTAGTGAGCTCACACGCTCTAAATCAGTTTGTTTGATGTGTTCTTCTTCAAATTTGTGTTCATTTTACTGCTAAATTAGTTTGTTTGCAGACTTTCTAATCTGTACTGGTTGGTGGTTTCAGACATTTATTGATTTTCCCTTGTATTTATTAACAACTGGTTGGTTGACTCATAGTTTTCATGGGGGTTCAAACCACCAACCAGGTACTCATTTTCCTGCAACAAAGACCCGTTGTTCTGTTCATGAGCCGAACTCAGTGCAGGGAGGTGTGATCCTGTGTACGGTCGACCTAGTGCTCCCGGGCGCCCCGGGATGTCATCGCGTCCGCCCCATGCCGCGAGATGAGTCACTTGGTGTTGGAGGCAGAGAATCCGCAGTTCTTTGATATTTATAGATACTTCAATTTGGAATGTGAAATTATGTAAATGTGTTTTACGTATATAACCATATAGTTTTAAGAAGTATGTATATATATATACACGTATTTACAAGATAGATAGAAAGACTCGTAGATAAATAAATAGATAGAGAGAGAGTAGGTATGTAGGATGGTATGTAGGTATGTGTGCATGAATGATGCATATATGGTTGCAGATACTGTACTGAAATTGTGGGTGTTTCAACATGTGTTAATACATATTACATATAGATATATTTAATATATGAATATATATTTTGTAATATTTATATTCCGTATTAGAGAAATTTGTTGTCAAGACTGGATACTTTTGATTCTGTAGTCTACACGATCCGGCAATTCATGGCCGCACAGCGATGTATCCAATTCTTGGCAAAGCTAACATACAATTCTGTTGAACTATTGGGGACTGCATAAATTCAGGATCCTCCCAACTACGGTCAGTTGTTGATCCTTAGCGGGGAAATCGTGCTCATGCTATCACAGTAGTCGAGATCATTCAAACTTATTGTCCTTTTTATATTGCCTATCATAACCTATCTATATGTGCGTCAATTTGCACATATACATATATATATATATAGATACATATATTCTGTCTATTGTTTACATATAAACATATATATATACATATATGTGTATGTATGTATCTGTTCAAATACGTACAGATGATATGTACGAAAGTATACATTCTTTTGTATATGTGCACGTGCAGATGTTACATAAAACATTTTTACATGGCTTGCCCAATGTTATGGATTAATATGACAATGATGATGACAATGATGACGATGATGATGATCATGACGACGTCAATGATGACGATGAGGATGATGATGAGGATGATGATGATGATGATGATGATGATGATGATGATGATGATGATGATGATGATGTTTGGCCTTTGGGCTGCTTGTTCTTGCTGGCTTCATTTTGTTTGCAGAAAGTTCCCAGTTCAAAAGAATTGGATGTTGGTTCCAGCAGTTCCTATCATTGGTTGTTGTTGTTTCTCTCAGTCTCACGGATTTGAACCGATACTGAGCAGAAGAGCTGCAGGTAGAAGAGCTGCAGGACCCTTTCCTTACACGTGAGTGTTTCTTTAAAATCGGGATACCCCCCAAAGTCATCTTTTTAAAACACATTTTTTGATCCCTTGCATTGAAAAACACAATTTCACTAATTGCCATGAAGACCAAAAAGGCAATCCCTTCTCCAGAAAGAAGGGCTTTGTTGAGGATCTTTTTATCAGCTTAAAGCACGGGATTGGGTTGTCCATGAAAGAGCCAGCGCAACGGCTCAGGTGACCTACATTGATTCACTTCTTCCATCTACCAATCATCAATTGGCAAACATTTTGTTCTTGACAACCATCTACCAGTCACTTCAGTTTTGATCCGTTTCTTGAATTGGAGGGTCATCGATCACGACCACCCCAAAAATCATGTCGGCTAATGATTACCACACTTTATACCGCGGCACCTCGATGACATCCCCAACCAAGTTCCCACCGTTCAGCATGAATTCTGTACTGTTTCAGCTCAGAGCACTGGATCCTTTACCAGTTCCCAACTGTTTCACAATTAACTATTTTTGGTTCTTACGTGTTATATAACCACCATTAATTAACCATCAGTAACCACCAATTATAGCAATAAACCAACCATAATCAGCAGAAGATCTCTGTTTCCCTGGCGCCCAGGCAGCTGCCATGGGATCATGTGCCGCCTCAGCTGAGTGCCGCGGACGCCACGGAACTCATTCTGACGCACATCGAGAAAGGCGGGGGGGTCCCTGTGGGTCGCTGGGGCCAGGGGTACACCATGGTACACCCGCAGGACCATGTAGAGGGTACACCCTTGACCCACTGACATGTAGAAAGTTCATGGAAGTTCTGGTGTGATCGGATGCAGAGATCATTGGATGGATAACTCCTGGATAACTAGCAGAGTGGACCCTGGAGCCGGTGGACATCGGTCGACGATGCCTTGCAACTGCTATCTCTTTCTTGGAGCTGTTTGATGATGATTATCATCCTCATGGGGCGATGAAAAACATTTTACATTTGCCGGGCTCTCATGGGCTCTCATACAACTAGGCGAATACTCTTTTGCTTTGCCACATTGGATTTTACCTGACAAAGCTTGCCTGGTTCAATGGTCATTGTACAGATTCAACCACTTGTGGTAACGATTGCCATTTTTCATGAAACATGTGGTAACAATTTACTCGTCAAAATAGTTTTTTCTTACTCGTCATGAAGCTGGCGGAGCAAAATCCATGCTGACACAGCTGCCTCCCCGGAGATGCTGAAGCCGCCCGCCTGGTTTGGGCGATGATTCGCCCGTTCAACGATGAGAATTCTGCTGGACCTGCCATGCCTCAGGACAGGTCTATGCCCGAGATGTTGTCTCCAAAGCAGATAAAGAGGACCTGAGGCCCTCCCAGTCCAGCTGCAGGGTTGGGCAGGAAAGATCAGGGAAAACTTGGTCGAAATCATTAGACTTTGAAATCGGACAAGCAAAATGAAGGAAATATGTTTGGACATAGTTTGCTTAGCAACAAAACTATTTGGACATAGTTTGCTCAACAACAAATCAGTGATTTCATATCAACTTCTGGGCAAATTGAAGCAGCTGAAATCAGTGGAAATCATTGGCCAGATTCCACTGGTTGATCGTTGGCAGCGAAGGTGATTGAAGAGGATGATCCATTGTGGAAATCATCTACCGCTCTAGCGTTTTCTCTATCAAAATGAATAAATCGATAAAATGTATCTAACTCATACATGAATATACAAGACATATTGATCTATGTATATATCCTTACACAATGATGTATGAAACTTTATGAAAAAGCCAGTGAATAAATCATCAGGAGGTTTCGGAAACTGCTTTGACATAGGTACGTCCATAAACAGTTGTAACTCTCAACCACCGGACAGGAGCCATCATTTTTGAGGTACATCATGGTACATAATTCATGGAGATACCGGTATGGCATTTTTTTGCTGGTAATTATCCACTATGGAAATTGCATTATCATGATAGAATTGCAAAGCAACATTAGCAACAGAGTGGTTTGACTGTTGGCTGGTGTTGGCTATTATGCCGGAATTGAGATGATGTGATACAACCGTTCATAACATCCTTGGTGTTCCACTATCAATGCCAATCTTCATAGCCAATATTTACCTTCTGCTCGCCCTTGAATCATAACTCACATCCCAAGCAGCCTGATGCGCACAGGAAGTTTGAGAAGAAGGCTTTGGCACGCTTTGTCAAAATGTCGTCGCTGGGATTAGGAAAGGCAACGGTCTGGGCACTGACATCATTGGCTACAATGGAATCATGTGAGCTATGACCAAAGATTCATGCTTATGAACCACCAGGAAGGAAAGGTCATCGAGCTGGTTGATAAATATTTCAAGATTGAAACCACAAACCGTTTGTGAATCTGATTGTTTAATCTAAGACCAAATCAGGGCGGCATACCAAATGATGACCGCAGCACAATGTGTTGGTGGTTTCCCTTCACGTGAGATGATTGACATCATAAGTTTAGTTTGACATCATTGGTGCGCGATTAAGTATTTTCCAAATATCAGTAGGTGCAGGTCTCACCAGCAGTGACATGGCAACAGTTTTCATTGCAAGTGGTTCCTATGTTATATGCTTGGACTCCCCGAAAAATCCGAGATACTTGTGTTCCTGAAGGCCAGCAAAGCTGTTCAGTCCATAGTTTCTTCTTGGCTTGGTCTCGAGCACCAACGATTCTCCTTTGCCATGGGGGTATATCCTGTAGATAGTGGGTATCAAACCAGCCATATGGCCCATGATGCCATAACTACCATGGTAGCCACCGGTCCATGATCATCACCGGTCCATGACGTCGTAGTGGCAGTGAAGCCCCAAACCTCGCGCTTGACTGGCGGGGACTGAGGCAGCATGGTTCCATGAAGAGACACCAAAGCCTGCCCGAGGTGGCCAGATGCTTGGCAGCGTCAGAAGGTCAGTGCTCCAGCTCAGCTCCCTGGTTGTAGAGCTGGCGAGAAAAGCTCGGCGGGTCGTTTCCCATGGCTGGAAACGCGACTGTTTGAAGATGATTCACCATGTTTATGTCAGACTATGTCAGACTATGTTCAGCAAGCTTGGTTTTAAACTGTCTATGTCAGACTATGTCAGATTGTCGAAGGGTATCCCTTGGTGTGCGGTGTGAGCGACCACCAGTTCCGGAATGAGGAAAGCTGATCATACTTTCTCTTGGGTGCTCCCTAGAGTTGGGCGATCCTCAAACAAAGATGACCTTGGTGGCATGGGCATAGTATGGCGGTAGTTGGTAACGATGGTTGCCTAGTGAATGAGGCAATAAGGTTTCTAGTGAAACGATTGTGGTATCATTAACGGTATATGTTCATAGTAAAAACGGTGCAACTATTATGCTTATAGTTATTGCTATTGATCATAATAAAGTTTATTGTAGTCTTGCAGTCTTCCTAAGTATGTAACCCATATTGATTATAGACACCTTTGCAATAGCACTATTGATCATCGCCTCTAAAGGTTGCCTTGGTACTTACCAACTCTATAATAGCGCTACTGTTGATCCACTACAACAGTGTATAGCGGTGATATCCCGCCATGTCCTGGTTCAGAATGGCCATCCAAGTGATCGATGGTCATAGCTTCGCCAAGACTCGTGACTCTGACAGGTGCTTTGCTTGTTGGGTTTTACGAGGGCGATTTGCATTATAGCATGTATGAATGCAAATAGATGTATGTACATCGGTTTGGACACTACAAATAAATTCATGTATAGGTATTTTTATATATATACATATATTTATTCATACATGTATATTTATTTATTCACTTAGATGTATATATCTATATACATGTATATGTATATGTAGACATGGTTTCCAGCGCACTTTGTCATCGGATGTACCTACCTCAGGGATCGAGTTTCTCCTTTTCATCTCCACCGGGGAGGGTGTCGAGACGCGGAGGAACGTCTTTGTCCACGTCAAATTCCATGCAGAGGACTGCCAGCTCCACCAAGCCACTTACAGCGCACAGTAATTCTCATGTGTCATGTGCAAACTTGGCCATAATCGTGGGCATAGGTTTTTCGATATGTCCAAATAAATATACACATATATATATATATATTTGCATTTATATGCATATGTATTTGTAAATGTATCTATATATATATATATATATATTTACATTTATTTATACATATTTGTCATAATCCATACAAGTAAAGTTGAGTAACCATTTGTGCAATTTGGTGCACATGCCTACATCTAATATGATTGGCATTCGATGTGTTTGTCCTGCTTATTCAAATTTCATTGGCAGTCGCACAGATTTGTTCCTACTTCAAAGAAAAAGCATTGGCATTCATTGGCTGATTACCACAACGGTGAGATAGAAATGATTTGGCAGACATGGGGTTCTTGGCCCTGTTCAATTATTGGTTTTGTCCAAAATCATACGTTTTGGGACAGGGGGTAGCATAGACACAGGCATTTTTCATTTATATGTACGTGTTTCCTATGTATACTTAACATGTTTTGATAGATAGATGAATCTAGATAGAAAAACATATTTACAGTTGTACACACGCGATTGACAAGAGAGACAGGGCTTTGCTTCTGGATATCTATTAAAGGGGGGACCATGATTCCCATGCAGACAAATGATACTGATGGTGGTTCTGCACCCGGTGCCTCGATTGCGCTGTTTGTGCTGTTGCTTGCATACCCACCTGCGACATTACAACTACCTTCGTGAATTGATTCCCGTTGCTCATTGATACAAACAATTTGGGTCAACCAACAAACATCTTTGTACCAGTACCCAGAACCATTGGCTTTGTCACCCGTTCTGGTTGTCAGTATCCTTTTGTTGGTCTTTAGAATTAGCAATTCGTCCATAGTCTACAGCAGCAGCACATTGGACCATATAGATATCTAATCAGCGATCCTATCAGCCAAGATGCACTATTATCCATTATTATCATGCCATATCAAGGCCAAATCATGGCAGTATCAAGGTAGTAAAAGTCATCATTCACCCTTTTCATCCACTATCAATCATTCTCAACTGTTTGCAAGCATTATTTACCAGCATCAACTATTATCAACCATTGACCAACCTGTGTCAAGCGTCATCACCCATTATTAACCATTATCAACCGTTGTCAATCATTTTCAACCATCATCCACTACTTTCAACCATTATCAACCAATGTTATCAACCAACATCAGCCATTATTAACCATTATTACCTATGATCAACCATGACCGACCATCATCAACCATTATGAACCATAAGGTTTCGGGTCAAGCCTACTCGGGGCGACCTTGTGTGACCGGGTTGGCCATCGAATTGGCCCATGGCATTTTCGCGGCTGGTGATTCCTCAACCGTTACCCCTGCCACTTCAGAAGTTGCTGGAACGGTATGATTTGATGAAAAGTCCACGGGTGGATCATTTGGGGAACTTCGCTCTCAAGAATTTTATGCCGGTCATTGTGGAGGGGTGCACGTTGATTGAAGGCGAGATCTTTGACCATGGATCCTTGGCGTCCAATTTCATGTTGGGTAGCTCTGGCAGACAATGCATTGACAACATCTTGGGGCAGAGGGTGCGGCTGGATGTTGATGACAGCACTCGCCTGAGGATTTTCCGAGCACGAGAGGTGTATGTCCATCAGGCCAAGGTAATCGCTAGTGAACCAATCTTGCTTCGACCTGTGGAAGAAACATTGATTTTGCCCTTGACAGAAGATGAACGAGACATCATGCACACACACAAATGGGTAGTCGAGCTTTTTTGTGGAGGCTATGGGGGGTGGCAACAAGCACTCACTTTCCTGCAACAATTTGGGGCACCCTCGTTTCGGACACTCGCCGTTGACTCATCAACTGAAGCAGTGATTCAATATGCGCTCACTCATGCTTTCCAGATTGTCCATGATGTGAAACCATTGCATGCTGACTTTTTGCATCAATTTCCTTTTGATACGGTGATCAGAGACGATGTCAAGAGTTCGAAGTGGCAACAATGTTTGCAATGGCTGTATGCAAAATACTGGACAATCTCGGCCCCTTGCCAATCATGGTCGGGTGCTGGGCATGGTGCTGGCTTTGACAATGTAGACGGAATGTCCATGGCTCACGCACTTTCGGCATGTAAGATTCACCGACCACGATATGTAGGACTGGAACAGGTTGAGGGCATGGTCAATCATGCCCATTTCCCGGTGTTTCTGGCATTGGTGAAATGGGCAGGTTATCGATTCCTGAATGCTGATGTCAAAGAGATTGCAGCACTCGTCCCGGTCCGACGCAGGAGGTGGCTTGCCCTGCTGGTCCGAGATGATGTGTCAGTTGAGCATTTCCAACCACAAGCATGGCCACTGGGGACCATTCCCCCCAACAGCTTTGACACGCTCATTGTGTTGAATGACGTAGATTTGCCAAGCTTCCAGCCATCGCAAACGGATGCAGCTGTGTACTTTGACCCAGTGTACTTGCCGCCATTCTGCAAAGCACGTGATCGAGCCACGGTGGCCAGTTACCGTTTGCCACCTCTCACGGAACCATTTCCAACAGTGATGGCAGCGTACACCCAACAGCATTTGATCAACAAGCAGGACCTTCAAGCAAGAGGATTGATGGGTTTCTTCGTGAAGCAACTTTCGCCAGCCCAAGGACCAACATTTAGGTACCTGCATCCAGCCGAGATCCTTCTCATGCATGGACAAACTCAATCAGTGGTGTTGCTCAAACCAGCTCCTCTCACCTATCGCTCCCTGGGCAACATGATAGCACCTTTGCACGCCATTTCAGTGTTGTTGGAATTGCTGCAATCGGACAAGCTCATGAATCACACGCTGAAATTTCAAGAAGTGGCTGCAACTTTGGTTGATCAACGATTGAAGGCCTCCCAACTTCATTCAGGTTGACCAAAATGAATGCGCATGGTTTGTGGGAAACCCAGAACATGTTGAACAGTTGAAGATCCACTTGGGCTTTTTCATGGATGAATTGCAGTGGGAACCTCATGCAGAGAATGTATGGCCGGTTGGATTCTTCTTCAACCCAGAACAAGGGCTATTGACTTTCAATGGCCAGCACAAACCCAACCCAAGACACCAGATTTCGCCCACGCTGGACATGAGACTCACTGCGGAATTCCAGGTGGCATTGATCCCTGGAGAATATGGAACATTCAAGGTTGATGCAACTCTCACATGGAGTCAGGTGCAACCCTTTTGGAACCAAAGATTGAAACCCATGAACATTGCGGACTTTCAGGAAACACTCCCATTCGAGACCACGTTGACGGAACTGAGGATGCTCATGCTGCCTACTGAGAATTTTGATGTTTCCATTCCAAATGAACTTCCCATTTTGGTGAGAGAAGATGACTTGTTATGCATCTATGAGCCACTCAAAGGCATGCACTGGAGTGATTATGCCACCAGAATCCTTCTGCCAGATCAACAATACTATGATGCATTTGGGAAAGTGACACCGGAAGAGACAAGCATTTTTGGTGAAGTTTCGCAAATCTGGGAACCACCGCAACCAATTGACCAGTTTCTTCAACTCTTGCCAGACATCTTGCAGGTCATGATCACACCCACCATTTTGCCCAACACGGACATCCTGGTGTTGGATTGCACAGGCCCGGCTGTCTCAAAAGAAGCCTTCCTGAAGCTTTGGAACTCACAGGACTTGCAGCAGTGGTTGAACCACAAAGGAAGACAAACCAATTACGTTGACACCGATGATTCAACATGGAGGTTATTGCTGAGACCAAAATTGCCTCGCACAGCCACACCAGCGAAAACTGTGGCGGAAGAACTTTTTGTGAGAATCCTTCATGTCATGGTGTGCTCCTTGAAGCAGGTGCCAGGACTTGATTGTGTCATTCAGCACCGACAGCGATCGTTGGTTCAAACCATTCTCCCACCAGACATGGAATTTCGATTGCTGCAAGCCGTGGTAATCCATGCAGGCCAGTGTAGACTTTTTTCTGAGCCTTCCATTGCACCCGAGAACAACGCAGAGATTCACTCATCTGATCGACTGCGCCAGCTTGCCACGTTTGATGCCAAACCGATTTCCTTTTGCATAGATTGCATTCCTAAAGGTGATTTTGAGACGTGCAGTGCATCGGATGACAACATGGAGCCAGAACAAGCAGTAGCATCCGAGGAGGAACCAACCACACCTTGTGAGAGTCACCCTTGGACACCGATGGACTTGTTTCATGTCACCAAGGTCACCAACAGGGACCCATATACACAACAGTGTCAGGTTGTCATGCAAGCTTCACAGGCCAGCCTTGATCATGTCCAACAGGTGTGGTGCTCACACGACATTCATTCTTTGTTGCAAACTTTTCGAGTGCCACATGTTCTGACAAGAACACAGCAACAGATCAAGATTGTGCTTCAATAGGCCGCTTTGAGCCTGGATCAGCAGGCTACCTTCGACACAATGCTCTTTCACGCCCTTGCCGCGAAAAGCTTTGCCCTCTTGCACCGAGATGCCACTCATTCAGTGATCATTAAGCAGGCAGGAGTGTGCTTTGCACAGGTGGCTCTCCACCCAGAGGATGATTTAGGCAAGGTTGAGGCAGTTCTTCACCTTTGGTGGCATTGGATTTCTCCCAACCATGCTTCGCACATGGGGCCACGTATGATTTCAGTCGGCAAACAGTGCTGGGCTCATACAGAGTTTGACCTTTTGCTGCAGAGGAACCGAGCAGACACTCCACCCAAAATCCATGTGGTAGGAGCACTGCATGGGGGGGGACCATCGCAGAAACCGACTGCAAAACAGGATTTTCAGAAGATGGTTGAAACGGGAATCGCTTCATTGTTGATGGAATATGATATCCCTCTTCCACAAGTGCCACCTTTGGTCTCAAAGATTACCCAGCATGCTGGCTTCCCCAAGCTGCACGAACTGCTGCAGATGCCCAGCACCCCGACAAAGCTCAAAGACTTTGGACTTTGTTGCAAGGCAGCCGGAGTTGAGTTACCCATTCGAGGCCCAGTTCGATCCAAGACTACTGGCAAGTTTCAAAAGTTGAAAGACCAGCAAAACCAAAGAACTCTGTTGAATCCCGATCCTACAATGTTCAAACTGACCCCCGGTTTCTTTTGCAATGCAGATGGATCGGTGGCCAATGTGTTGACTGGGTTCAGTCCGCAATCATCGGGGGTATTGTTGGCCAAGGCAGAAGATGCTCAGGTTTGGATCAAATCCATGGTCACCAAACCAATTGATGAACTTGGAGTTTATGTGCTGGGTGCCATTGATGTTCCGAGTCAGTTTCAAACCATTCAAGTGGACGCACCAGCAACAGACGCACAGGGACGCAACCTCATTCTGCGAGGGCTGCTCATCCAGTTTGGGTCGAGAAACCTTCAGACATCAGCCATGCAACTGAGGGAATTTGAAACCGAAGAAATCCAAATTGCAAGTGTCACATTGTGGAAAAAGGACTATGAAGCAGACATATGGGAACGAATTCTCACTGCACCGGTGAAAACAGTGCAACACTTGCTGTCGCTGGAAGGCCTGGGGGGCATCCTTGGCCAACCTTGGGGCAGAGCATTCCACCATGAAGGGGTGTCAGTGGCACCGCATGCTGCAACCTCGGTCCAATTCCATGCAACGTTTCAGGTGGGACCTCGATTCACAGCACTTCTTCGTCGAAGCGGCTTTTCAAAGATATACCTGTGTCCGAAAGATGACCAAGGACTTCCAGACAAGCGATGGAAGGTAATCTGGTTGCCGGCCAATACGAATGTGTTGGAATTGGAATCACATGCCAACTCCATTGCTGGAGCAGCAGGATTGGTCGTTGCAAAAAAGGGACTAGGACTACGAGTAGATTCTACGAACTTTGCAAAGGCATGGGCAACACTGAAGCCAGAATCAGAAGTCCCAGACCATGCAACCTTCAAATGGAGATTTAAATTGCATCCGCTCCCACTGGGGGTTTCAGCCGAAACCCTCAAGCAGTGGGCTCAGCAGAACTTTGATTGGGCAATTCGCCCATTGAAGTCATCGGGTGCACGGCAGTGGCTCATTGCTGCAGACACCATCCCAGACAAAATCTTGACATTTAACGGTCAACCATTGCTTTTGCAGCAGCTTGCTGACAAGGGTATCAAAAGCTCCAGCACCATTTCGGCCGGACCAAAGTACTTTGCAACAAAAGAGAGCAAAGACAAACCAACCAAAGAGAACATTTTCAAGACAGGAGATCCTTTTCTTGATCCTTGGAAACAGGCTGCAGTCGGCAACCCAATGATGTCAGATGGAGCCAAGCCAGTGTCTCAGCCTCAGGAACCGAAGACGCTTTCAGGACCATTCGCCACGCGCATGGAACAACAAGATGCCAGATTGCAAGCAGTTGAAACCATGGTCAATCAGATGAAGGAAACAACTGCTGCCAAAGTTGCTACCCTGGAACAGCATCAGTTGGCGGTTCAACAAACATTGACCAATCACATGCAAAAGACTGAACAAGGCTTTGACCATGTCCATCGAGAGCAGTTGGCTACGCAACGAACATTAGCTGACGCCATTGCAGGACAGGAGCAGCGAATGCAATCCAATTTCGCTGAGTTGAAACAACTTTTCCTTGACAGTCGAGGTACCAAGAGAACAGCAAAAAAGGGGGACTTGAAAAAGAATCACAACGGAGATGACTCGGATGAAGAGCTCTCTGAAATGGAAAAATGAGAGAATGCCACATCACAGCCATCTGGGTGGAGGCTGTGAATGTTTCTATACACCCAAATTTTGGCTATTTTTTAATGGTTGCTTGGCCATGTCGGTAGTAACCACGGTTGTACGGTGGAGTGGTGATCTGGTGCCCCATGTCTTTGACCGCTGGTGTGCATTGGATCAACACGAAACCACTTTTGTTCATTTTTTACAAAGGGTGATGGATCGGAGTCATTTGCCTCCGCAATGGACATTGGCAGCAATGACCTACCTGTAGGTCTGAAATATATATATATATAAGTGATCTTATACGTTAACTTATAACCTGTGTAACCTATGTTTTAATTTGCATAAGTTGGGTTGCGCAATTAGCGAAGTTATAAGTTGTTTGCTGAATTTATAAGTTCAAAACGACTCGAACTTATTGGACTTAGCTGGCCTACTTGTGGAACTTAACTTGAAATTAGCAAATCGATAGTTTTTGCACAAGTTCGCTTCAACCTCTTGGCACTGCTTGATCGTTGTAAATGTTCTCTGCAGGTTTTTCTTTTGTTCAAAATGGCCGCCGTTGCTGTTGCCGGGGAAGCCGACAGCGCGGGCAGGCGTAGAAAAAACCAAGACTACACGACTTGCCCGTTGTTCTTCACTGAGGGAGTGTGGAGTCGATTGCAAAAGCAGTCGACTGACCGTGTCCGTGCGCACGAGATTGGAACCTTTTGTCACCAGACTCTTGGACTTCGGTTGCCTTCTGAACAGACCTTCGGAGTCTGGGCCGCTGTTCTGTCCGGTCTTGACGGTGAAGGCGCAGAAGACACCGTTTTTGAACTTCGCACAAAGCTGGTGACATGCAAGTCCGTGTGGACTAACTTGCGGGCTCGTCTGGAAAGGGGTCGTTCAGAAACTGGTCAGGATTTGTTGCTGGTGTTGCCTGGCAGTTTTGGTGAGTTGCCTCAACCTCTTCAAGATGCCTTTGGTCAGAGTCGTCCGGTTGTTCCGGAGCAACGACCTGTGACGCAACAAGTTGTGGAGCAAATTTTTTTACGTGTGCCTCTGCGGAGTACACACGCTGGCATCAAAGACACTTTACAGACAGATCAATTGAAAGCATTGCAACTTGCTTCTCAGATGTTGCAGTTTCCGGGGTGGCGTGTGGCGGGTGGACCTGCGGGTCGACCTGCGGGTCATTCTGGTTCCAGTCGTGGCTTGAGAAACTTGCAGATCTTTACCCCGCGTAAAGACTCTACTCGGAATTTGACGGGAAACCGTGCGGTTCCAGGCTTGGAAGACCAGCAGCAAGGGACCCCGCCGCGGCGGGCTCGCTCAGCTGCGACACAAGAGATTTCTCCGCGAGAGAAGTCTCCGGTTGCACTTTTGGCCCTGGAAGATTCTCCTGCGGGAAGTCATGGGCCTTCTGAGTTGCAAATCCCTGTGGGGAGTACAGGCGTGGTCGACAAGTGTAATGGACGTTCTCTGCGCGAGAATGCCGAAAAGTTCTTGAAAGCTCGCGCAGCGTCGAGCACAGACTCCGGGCCAAAGCAGTCAAAGGTCGTGTCTGCGGACACGAACGAGTGGCAGGAAGCCGCAGGTGTGAACGGAAACTCTGGCGCCAACCGTGAGTCTGCGAGACAGGAGAAACCCGAGTCTACGCGACTCGGTCGTCAGAAACGGGACGTTGAGGACAACGATGAGGTGTGTTCTAAACGGAAGCGCGCCTCCGCGAAGGAGTCGTGCTCTCAGTCTCAGGGACGAGACGCGCAGAAAGAGGCAACGGCGGTTTCTGCGCGACAGCCGAAGATGAAGCGACCTGCAGCAAGCGCTACGAGCGCCTCTGCAAAGAAAACTGCTACGGCAGTTGCAGTGCACAAGAGACCTGCTGCGGCTGTCCACGAGACACTGCAGAAGGCAGAGACTCTGCGGAGTTCCTCCAAAATTTCGCAGGCTGCCCAGGAAACCTTTGTCAACAAGACTTTTCACGCCAAGTTTTGGGGCGAGTGTAAGGTTGAGTTCTACACTCACAAGTCTTACATTCGTTACTGGGACCCGAAGGTGGAAAAGTACTTTATGATCATTGGTTCTTGTGAGAAGAAATACCATAAGCACGTGTGTTCCTTGTTGGTTAACCACGTGCAGAGCGGACGTTCCCGCGAGGAACTGCTGGCCTTGAGGACCGAAGTGCTGCGCAACTTCGACCGGGATTGATTCTGCGAGGTTCCCTCAGATAGGACAGCCTAAAGTAGAGCCAACGTGAGTATAGCACAGCGCACTGGTCACAGGTCTGGCCGAGAGCAAAACAAAAAGGGGGGTAAACACAGGGTGGAAGGAGTCAGCTCGTAAGGGTAAGGGGTTAAAAGAAACGAAACCTGGTCTCACGCGTGTTCACTGCCACGCTGGTCTCTCTCACTGTTTCTGTTGTTCGCAGACATGGGCTCCAGTGAGTCGCGCGGAGGGGGTAAGAGCCTGCGCCCGAGCAGCAGGCTCGCATCATGCCATGCATGAGCAAGAGTTCGTTTTTCCGTAGGGACGTATATATATATATATGTCAAAATATATATGTTTACTTTTTGTCAAATATTTCAATATATATCTTGACAATGGATGCACATAGACATATGATATATATATATATATATGACTTACTCTGGCACGGTCACATATATAGCAAAACATATAAACGAAGCCCCCGTTCACTGCTTGGCCAGGCCTTCCACGATGGCTGCCCCGAAGCCGTCTGCGGACGACAGCAGCTACTACTCGTCCCCTGAGGAGGAGGTTGGTGGAGGAAACCCCCCCAGCCGCGGCGCCAGCGACACGTGAATCCACTGCGGCTGCGGCTGCACCGGCGCCGAGCACGGAAGTTGCTGCGCCCACTCCTGCGCCTACTCCGGCACCTGCGGAGCGTTCTTCTTCTGAGGAAGTTGACCACCGCAGGCCGGCGTCACCACCGGAGCCTGCCGGTTGGAAAGGTGACGGGAAGGGTGATCAGAGAATGAGGTGCTTCCATTGCTGGAAATACATTTCCACGGTACCTGCCTCGATCAATCAGCATACGTTCTGGTCCCGGACTTGCCTCCAGTGGCAAGAGTACAACAGGGGAGGCGTCTCCTGGGGTGAAGCTTGCCGTCGAGCGTCTCGTCTGCGGGAGCAACGCTTCTACGAGCACGACGACGCTCCGCGTCCTGGAGGAGCAGTGCCGAAGAAGCCTGCGGCAGCGGAACCCGGAGCCTGCCGGTTGGAAAGGTGACGGGAAGGGTGATCAGAGAATGAGGTGCTTCCATTGCTGGAAATACATTTCCACGGTACCTGCCTCGATCAATCAGCATACGTTCTGGTCCCGGACTTGCCTCCAGTGGCAAGAGTACAACAGGGGAGGCGTCTCCTGGGGTGAAGCTTGCCGTCGAGCGTCTCGTCTGCGGGAGCAACGCTTCTACGAGCACGACGACGCTCCGCGTCCTGGAGGAGCAGTGCCGAAGAAGCCTGCGGCAGAGGAACCAGCGGCGGACCATCCCAAGAGGCGAGAACACCGCGGTGTCCGCCTGGAAGAGGTCGCGGTCCCAGCAAAGAAGGAGAAGAAGCGCCACAGAAAGGAAAGGGAGGAGGAAAAGACGCACAAGAAGCGCCCGCGCTCTGTGTCTCCGGACAAGCGCCAGCGCTCTGTGGCTCCGGACAAGCGCAAGCGCTCTGTGTCTGCGGACAAGCACAAGACCCGCAAGCACAAGAAGGAGCACAAGGAGAAGAAGCGTGCGCGGGCTCCGTCTCCTACTCCTGAAGTTGAGCCGGACCGCCGTCGTCGCCGCAGGTCTCCTCCGGACTCAGACGGTTCCGGAGATCCAGGGGAGAAGTTGAAAGTGGTCCGCACGGGTCGCAAGACCTTGATGATCACTATGGGGTGAGGGTGTCTCTGCGGGAGCATCCCCTGGAAGTTGCTGAGAGCAACTCACGCAGCCAGTAGACACGCACAGGTTCACGAGGGATTTCCTGTGTAGCTAAATTGCTAAATCAACGGGAATTAACGGAATAGAACCAGCAAACCTATAAGCACGGGAACTCCTGGGATCGAACGCACAGGTTCTACCGGCCGGGCGTTAGGCGTTAGCTGCTGTCCACAGTGACAGCGTGGACTGCTGAGCTCCGCTCCTTTGCGAAACTGCCTTGCAAAAAGAACCAAAGCTCGGGCGACTGTGGCTAGCCGTTGAACACACCTGCAAAGTTTCAACAAGTTTTGGATAGAAGACGCCTGGTTGATATCATGGTTTTGTGTATTCATTAGTAATTTTTTCATTCACCATTTGTTTGCAAAGATTTCTTGAAAACAGATCCAATTGGATGTAGGCGAGATGTAGGCGGAAGGTCACCAACCAATGAGTTTTGTTAAGGTTGCCTTTTAAAGTTAAATAAGAGACCGTGTAGGCGGGATGTAGGCGGGTGTAGGCGGCAGAAGTTGATGAGTTCAGAAAACCAACCGGTCCTGTCCTCAAAAGCTTGGTGTCACTGCAGCCTTTTTTTCACTTCAGCCACGGTTGTCGCGGGTGCGTTCCTGGTACTCGTTTAGTGTGCAGATGTCGGACGCTCTGGTGTCAGAAGCAGCCAGCCCAACCAGTGAAGCTGCACCGGAGCACACCTGCAAACTCTGCAGGCGCGTGTTGCCGGCGGATTCCCCGGGCAGACTTCACGGCAAGCAGTGGACATGTCGTCACTGCTTGAGCCTTCAACAACTCTTACTTCGCAACCTGGGCCCGGAAGATGCACAAGGCTTTTCTACGGAAGGTCGCATTGACTTCTTCCGCCGTGCTGCGAGCACACCCCAGACTGGCGCGTACACGTGGGAGTCTGTGCGCAGCATGATTGTTGACGTACAGACCGCGGCGCACAAGAAAGAACACAACACTAAAGTGAAAGGTGAGTCCCTGCCACTTGGTGTCTGGGTTGCGCGCGGCTACGAGCCTGAGGTAGTCAAGAAATACCCCTCCGAGGAGGATCCCAAGGCTGGAACACTCTACACTGTGCCTGTGCACTCTGTGAACATGATTGACTCTCGCACACTGGTGACTGAGCAAATTTGTCAAAAAGAGCAAGCTGCGAAGAAGGCTGCCAAGAAGAGAGGCGCTCCGCCCCAGGAAGACGACTGCGAGGACTGGGACATTGTCGCAAGCACTGGTGTGGCCAGTGCTGCGGCTCCCAAGAAAGTCAAAACTGAGGGTGGCAAAGAGAAAGGTTCTGCCAAGGCAGAGAAGACGTTAGAGAAGGAGCGTGTCAAACAAGAGAAAATGAACAGCAGCCAAGCAGCTCTGAGCTCAAAAGCCACTGCTGGTTTGACACGTGCTTTGCAGACTGCCAACAGTCTTCTTTCTCAGGCGGAGAAGACAAAGTGCTCTGCGGAGGACATCGGACCGCTGCAGGAGGCTGTTGCCAAGGCAGAAGCTTGGAACAAAGCGTGTGTGGACTGTCTGGCACAAGTGGGTCTGGTGAAGGGTTCAGGAGCCAAATTGGACCCTCTTCCCTTTGAGTCCAAGGACTTGCCTGACTTTCTGAAAGCAGTTTCTGCTACGTGCAAAGACTTGCGTGCGGTAGTGCAGGCCAAGAAGGCAACCCAAACGGCTGCAAAAAAAGCTGCCAAGGCAGCTTCCAAGGAAGCGAAATGATTGCTGTCAGTTGGACTTCGTTCGCGAAGCCACGCAGTGACAAGTTTTGGGTGAACGGCTTGCAACGTGTTGTTCTGACAACACAGGGCAGAAGCCATAAGCGACAGACTGCTGTTATAGACCAGAAAAAAAGGGACGTGAAAAAAAAAGGGGGGGAAAGACAGGAGAGGTTCGGGTTTAAACACATAAGGGGTGTAACTAGCCTTCCTTCTCCTCTTTGGTCACCGTCGTTCCTTCTTGGCTCAAATCTAGCTGGAGTAACTAATGTCGTCCCTAGGACGCAAGCGCCGGTTGTCAGTGGAAGAAGAAAAAAAAATTTCAAGAGTGTCTGAGTATTCCTGGAGTGTCTGACGAAGTGGTTCGACGTATCTGGAACCACGCGTCACGTCTGAGGACGGCCGCTGGAACAATCTCGACCGGTCAGCAAAAGAGATTGGTGCAAGAACATCTGCGTGATGTTGCAGCTGTTTTCGTGCCTTGGCACGTCCCGGACACGGACCAAACCATTTACGTGCCATGCTTAGATAAATTGTTACAATGCGTCGCTCACTTGTCTCCCACGTGGACACAGGTGTTGAACAGAGTGCATTCGAGCACGGGTGGAATACTGCGTCCGGTATTGTATCACGATGATATTACCTGCGGGAATATCTTGGCTGTGATTAAAATGAAGAAGATTACGTGCGTATATCTGTCGTTCCTGGAACTACACGCGCACGCTCACAAAGAAGCTACGTGGTTGCCCTTGCTTTGCATTCAAAGAGCGCAAACGGAGACAATCCCAGGAGGATTGTCTGCCATCATAGCTGAGTTAGTCAAACGCATTCACCGTTTTACAACAGAGGCATTCACAGTGCTTTTGCATGGCCAAGCCAAGCAATTTCTGTTGTTCGAGCAAAGTGTCTTTGTTGCTGACCAAGAAGCTCAAAGAGACACATGGCTCAGTAAAGGTTCTTCGGGCTTGAAACCATGTCAATTCTGTTCCAATGTGGTCTCAAAGCGCGCTCTGTCTTCAGAACAACCTGATCTTTACACAATTGCTTCAGCAGCTTGGGAACATTTTGTTCCGATCCCGGACGCAGAAGTTAACGCTGCGTATCTGCACCTCTCTGGTCTGCGGACAAAGAAGGAAAGAGACCTGTGGGAAAAAGCCTACGGGCTAAGCTGGGACCCCAAAACTCTGTTGGCTGATCCAGAGGCATCTGCGCGATTACCTTTGTCAGCTGCGTGCAATGACCATCTTCATGCATACTTCCTGCGTGGAGTTGCATCTGTCGAAATTGTCTTGTTAGTGTCTTTGTTGGAAACCCATGATGTGACGCGAGAAGATATCCTGGGCGCAGCACTGCGTATGCGTGTGCAAAGGGCGGGAAAAACTGAAAATCAAACCGAGAGACTCATAAGTCGTCTGCTCAATGAAAAGCAATTTGACTCCACGTCTTACCGTGGAGAAGCTGAAGATACCCGAGAAATGGTTTTCTTGCTCCTACCGGTTTTTTGTGACATCGTTCCCAAGACTGCAGACTTACAACCCGCAATGTTGAGTTTCATTGCCCTTTACAAAGCATGCCGTGAATTGCGACGGTTAAAATATTCTTGGCAGTCACTGACAGAAGAAGCCCACGTGTCCGATCTGCGCTTCCTGCAGTTGAAGCATCAAAAGCTCTTTGTTCAAGCATACACTGAACAGGCAGTCATTCCCAAACATCATCATAGACTGCACTTGCCTGATGGTGCCTTGAAATTGGGTTTCCTTCCCAATTGTGAAACCCATGAATCGAAACACAGAGTTCTGAAGGGCGGGGGCCTTGTTGACCGACAGAGAGGCAAACTGTCTGATCACGAACAATTGCAAAAGAGTTTGCTTCCCCGCTTGCTCCAAGTGACAATCGACCAGGCCAACAGTTTTGGTCTTGGAGAATGGTGCCTGAGTGGCACCATTTCGTCTGCCTCACAGGAATGGAAAGTCTGTCTGCGAGACGACACCTTGACCACGAGCAACAGCGCCACGTTGAGGCAAGTCTATGTCTCCACGAAGGACCCGCTGTTGATCAATGGCCGTGCGTTCAAACTCCTGCTTTGCTTACGCGGGAAAGACGTCGGCCTGTGGTTGCAACTTGCCCCATTGACATTTCTGCGAGAACATGTCTGGGGGTCGGAATGGAAAACAACTGAAGAAGATTATCAGTTGTACAAGCCCAAAACCCACCATGAGATAACTGTCCCGGTCTGGTGGCGGTCTTTAGAAAATCGTTTCACTCTGATTTACTAGCTTAGCAATATGCGGAAAAAAACGAGACCTGCAGCTGAACAACCACAACCGCGATCGTTCAGAAATGAAAAACCATAAACAACTTAGGTTACTTAGCTTGAACTTAGTAACCTACTTTTATCTTCATCCTAATAAACGAAAACATAACTTCCTTAAGCTCCAGTTAACTGCTGTAACTAACTTATATATATTTCAGACCTACTGGTACTATGATGGGATCAAACTTTGGATCCCAAATCCCTCGGTTCATAAGCTCACGTCCTTGATTGTCCAATCCTTTGTGGTTATCCAATTTTATAATCTCGGCCTACTGCGAGCCATTCTTTTGAGCTGGTTAGCATTGCGAACAAGCATTCAACAACTGGCACAAGAGGATCCAATAAGATATCATGCTGGTTCAATTTTGCGGTCAGCTGCAATTTTGCCATACAGCTTCTCCCCTCTTTGTGCAGTCCGTATCGGGGAAGCGCAGCATCCAGGACCAGGTGAACAGCATGATGTAACTTTCATGGTTACTAATCCCACAACGGTATTTCGGAAATCCGAAATTTTGGACAGTTTTTGTCAATTGGCTGTAGGTAATTTTGATCAGTTCCACCTTCGCCGCAATTTTGTTTATGCCCAGACACTTCGTTATCGACTCTCTCCGCTACATGCAACTAGGATCGGAGAGGCTCAATGTCCAGGGCCAGGAGCACATCAAGACGTAACCATTATGGTTACTAATCCAACCACCATTTACCAGAAATCTGCTATTTTGACCAGTTTCGGTGCAAACATTGTCATGCTATCCGAAACCAGTGCTACTGGCAGAGTTCAGAAGTTGGAGCAGCAAGACTTGCAGTCGCATGGATATCAGTCAGCATGGGGCGCTCCCGCTGCCAATCAGGTCCATGCCATGGAACAAGAATCGCTACGTGGTGCTGCTACAGGTGTTTCAATCCATTCCCAATATCCTCTTAGAAAATCCCAACTTGGAGATACCCAAGACTGGTATTTGTCAGGGAGGTTAATCCATGCATTCGTGCGAATTGGACAAGCTACAGTTCAACTGGTAGCCATTTACGGCTTGCCTTCGTGTTTGAATAATTCAAAAAGTCTCTCAAACGATCTTTTGGCAACCGCGCTTGAACTGGTGCGTCAGAGTGATTTTCCTTATGTCATTGCAGGCGATCTTAATCACCACCCCAACACGCTCACAACATGGGATTTGATGCAACAAGTTGGCTGCATTTCAGCTGAAACGTTTTATGAAAACACAATGGGGGAGGGGTTGCCATGCACATTCAAGCAGTCGACTAGGAATGACGTGGCCCTTTTTTCTCCTGGCATGGTTCCTTTTCTCCGTAGGGTGTGGGTTGATCAACAGGAACTGTTTGCTGGTCACCACCCCTTGATGGTTGCCTTGCAGATGCCAGATCTCCCATCGCAAGTGTCCTACTGGCCGTTGCCCAAAACATGGGTGCAGTTTGAACCAGACCCTGTGCTTGTGCATGAACACTTTCAGCATTTGCAACGACGATCCTATCAAGGTGACCCTATCCATGTTTGGGCACAACGAGTAGAGGATGCAGTGGACGCAGCGCTTACCGACCAACATCACCAAGATCCCGACAAGTACCCCATGCCATACTTATCGCAGGCACACAGGGGCAGATGTGCACCCATCAAGATCAAGAAGATACCATGCACACAGCTCATTCGCAAGGGCTGGAGCCAGCACTACCAACCTCCAATAGATCAACCATCACTGCTTATCAGGCAGCGTACTCGCCAATTGAGGCGGTTGCAATCATTGCAGGCACGACTCAACAAACACACGGGGGCAACACAGTATCGAACACAGTTGATTACTGAGTGGAAGTCTGTCCTTCGAGCCACAGGGTACCCAGCCGGGTATGTCAATTGGGTCAGAAACTGCCATGGCCCGTTGTGCTTTGATTTGCGACCAACCAAGTTACCGGATGAGGGTACTTTGTCTATGCTGATTCGTTGGACATTGGAAGATCTCCAGCCCATGGTCGACCAACATGTGCAAAGAAGAAAGGATCATGCAAAATTTCTTCGAGACTTGGATGTTCAAAAGTATGGCAAGCGACACGCATATGCAAGCATTCGTGCACCGACCAACGGACTTCTCATGCAGTCGACACATCAACATGTTGTTGCGTACCAGTTAGTGGAACAACCTAGTCATGGACTGTGTAAGGTGATAGTACCAGCAGATGCAACGGTGCAACATCACCTTCCTTGTGCTGTAGCGGGTCATCCTGCTACGGTTATTAGTTACGAGAGGCCATACCTTGAACTTATGTTGGAAGATCCCACTGCAGAAGTGCCCCATTCAGGAGACATAACTCAGACCTGGTTGCGTTTTGTGCCAGAAGAAGTTGCAGATGACTTGCAGTCCTATTGGGGACAATTTTGGAACCGTGATGCGCCGAATGAACTCCAGGATCACGAACCATGGTCCGACTTTTTCGAGTTACTGGAGAAACTTGATCCAATGGAAGCTATACCTTGTCATAAAGCCAATGATGTTCATCGATGGGAACTTGCCATTGCCAACACCAATTCCAGAACAGCTAGAGGCGTCTGTGGCTGGTCAGCGGATGAGTTAAAGTCCTTACCAACATCGTGTGTGGCCGAACTTCTTCAGGTTTTTGATGCCTCCGATTTTCAAGGACTCCCCGCCCATTTAATGAGATCTCGGGTCATTGCCCTCGCCAAGGAGCAAGGGACACAAGATACTTCGAAGACTCGTCCCATTACCATAACAGCTTTGGTATATAGAATTTGGGCAAAGGTAACCACCAACATCATCCTTGAAACCTGGGCAGAGGTCATGCCGCGCTCAATCTCAGGATTTCTCCCAGGCAGATCAGCTTTATACCATCAATACGAACTGCAATTTATTCTTGAGCAAGCGGTGGCAAGGGAGGATTCGGTATCTTGGGGAGGCCTCACTCTTGATATAAAGAAGGCATTTAACTGTCTACCTCGCCTTCCTTGCAAACACATCATGCTCAGACTTGGAGTTCCCCCCCGATGGATAGATGTTTGGTATGAGAGCTTGAACAAGCTTGCACGCACTTGGCAAATTGGCAAAACCTATAATGAATTTGGCCCAGGAACTACGGGGGTACCGGAAGGAGACCCGTGGTCGGTTGCGATTATGGTGGGGGTAAATGCAATGTTGGATGCCCTCATGCAATTGCCCACTCTTGTTCCACACTTGTTTGCAGACAATTGGAGCTACAGAGCATCGGACCCAGGAGTTCACCGGGAGGCTATCAACATCTTGTTGCGGTTTACAAAAAGTCTCAGGTTAGCTATCGACTGGTCCAAAACCTGGTGTTGGACAACATCAGCTGCACACCGTCAGGCTTATGTTGATGCGGCTTCCCAACATGTTAGCCTTGACAGGATTCCAGAACATGTCCATGCTAAGGATCTTGGGTATACATTGCATTACAGATGCAAGCAGTTCAGGCAACCTCAAGCAATACGTCACCAAGAAACACTTGAAAGGTTGACCAAACTTCAAAAACAGGAATTTGACCTCCACACGAAGGCGGTCATCATTACCACAGCATGCCTCCCCAAGGCTCTCTACGGTACTTGTCTTTACGCTGCAGGTGAAAAATGGTTTGATGAGCTCAGGGCAAAAATTGGACGTTCCTTGGTGGGTAATCACCATAATGTCAATCCCTACGTGGCTTGTGCCATCATTTCTAAGAAAATTATTGACCCTGAATACTTCACCATCCGACAGGCATTGCACACAGCACGTGACTTCCTTTTTCAGACCACAGATAGTGCTAGACAAGCTTTTTTAGTGCAGGTCGCGTGCAGCAATGCCCATCCGACGGCAATAATGGGCCCAGCAGCCGCATTGCAGTTCTACATATCAAAGCTGGGTTGGCTATGCGACAAGACTGGTAAGTTGATCACGTCGTTTGATTTTCCTGTTCATCTCTTGCATTCTCCAATTGAAGTTCTTGATTTGGCATTGCAACATTCGTGGATGGAAAAGGTTAGCCTGGAAATTTCCTCCAGAAAAGGAATGCGACATGCTCCAAGCATTGACAGACGTCTCACGGTAAGAACCTTGTTTGCTCAGCCAACCAAGGCACAGAAAGCATTGGCATTGCAATTGGTGGGGGGTTACATGACCAACCATCAGAAACACCACTTTTCGGCTGACCATTCCGAACTTTGTGATTTCTGCCAAGAACGGGATTCAGTTCCTCATCAAGTGGTGTGGTGCCCGGCCACACAGGTCATCCGAGACCAGCATCCCCAGGCAATGGAATTTTTGAGGGAGCACGACCCTATTTATGCACATTTGCCAGTGGTTTTTCAACATTCTCTGCAGATGCTTTCAATCACTATGCAGCACATGATGCCGGAACCTTCATTGTCAATTCTGCCTCAGTTTCCTTGTTTCTTCACAGATGGAACCTGCCAATTTCCCGCGGATGGCAATGCCAGATGTTCAGCGTATGCCATAGTAACACCTACGATCCCTCTTGAAAGCTTAGACCAGTATGTGTCTTTGCCCGCACCAGCCTTACTTGAGCAAGCCTTTCAAGTGGTTGCTGTAGCTTTTGTGACAGGGCTTCCCAACATTGACAGAGCAGAACTGCAGTCGGTAGTTTTGGCACACGAATCACGTACATCTAAACCTGTGTATACTGACAGCGCTTATGTGATTTCTTGCTATCGGCGGGTATTGAAGACAGCTTCGAAATTTCGGCTTCATAAGCATAAAAATGCTGACCTGTTATTTCGTTGGCATGATGTGGTGTGGGATAGCAATCTTCCCACGCCTACCTATAAGGTCAAGGCACATCAACAGCGAAATCCTTCGGACATGGTTCAAACCAGACTGACAATGGGCAATGACGTGGCGGACTGGGTTGCGAAACAGACTTTACGTACCTTGACACCTGAATATTTGGCTTTGCAAACCCAAATTCACCAAGAACAGTGCGCCTATGCAACTGCTCTGCAACAACAATTTCAAATGCGCACAGACCTCAGCAGTTTTCGACAGGCGCTGTTGAATACCCAGCTGATTGATGACACGCAGCCCGCAGATTCCACCTTGCATCGTTTCCAACATTGGAGTGTAGATCATCCCAAGACATTCTTAACACATCAAATTGCAGATCTAGACCTTGACGAAGCGGTGAGGGCCAGTGCCTGGGGAGTCAAGTATACAGACTATTTGCTTCAATGGCTTGAGGGACTTCATTGGCCAGATGGGGAACTTCTTGATTCGGATCCAGGTATTTCATGGTTGGAATTGCTGGTTAATTTTGAGTATTTAACACAACAAACAGTGCCGTTGCTCTTTCCGACTGCAGAGTTTGGGAAACAATACCGACAGTACACCGAGGTTTTGGGATGGACGAGAGGTCAATGTAACCTGCATGACTATTTGTATTCCTTTCAAGCTAGCATTTCACATGTGGGCAAATTACTGGATGTGTCATTGCTGCCAGACGAGAAATCGAAAGTTCGCTCCATATACCAACTGGGTGCAGGGGCGGGCCATCGGGGCATAGCTCGACGGCCAGTTATGCAACAGCAAACTGTCACTATGACCCTGGTGATGGATTTCTTGACTGCCACCAGACAGACATCGAACAATGCGAGGAAAACCACACTGCCAGACATCCCTTTGAGAGACACTGAATTTGCACAAAGATTTTTTCCTTTGGAGGGAGATACCCCTAACCAAAGGCATAGACGATATGTGAAGCGCATGGCAGCTCTAAAGGAGCGCAGGAAT
>VSDK01025218.1:148662-255289 GCA_009767595.1 Symbiodinium kawagutii
GGAATGCAGCTAGTTAGACTCTGCAGATCTATCCCCACGTTTGGTCGTCAACTAGTTAAGGGTGCAAGGCTTAGGTAACGGACAGCTGTTTTCTGGAGGGATCTGTGGAAAGCGAAGGACAAGACTGGGTGTGCCTCTGCGCAGCGGGGGGTGCACCGTTCAGAGACCGAGCAACCATTATGAACCATGATCAACAATCATCAGCCATCATCAAACATCATCCACCTTTTCAACCATTATCAACCAATATCAACTAATATCAACCGTTACCAACCAGTTTGAACCATAATCAACCAGGATCGACCATCATCAACCAACATAAATCATCATCAATCATCATCAATCATTAACAACCATCATCAGTATCAACCTTTCTTAACCACACATATGTCACTTGGTTGCTTCACTGAACGACCCGAAAGCCCCGAAAGGACGAACTTCCAGCGTGGATTTGGCGTCTCCAAGAGACCACCGATATATGCAACGGCCTTGGCGGTTGCCAGCCATGTCGGTTGCTTCAGGGCGCTTGTGGATGTTGACCTTGGTCAATGATGGGTTCATGGTGGTTCGTGATACGTTTATGGTGGTCAATGATGGGGATGAATACAGTAACCAGCAAGAAGCAACATCACAGATCCAGCTGTTCGCAAATGATGCTAAATCACAAGGCATTCTAGTAACATTGCTGCCGGTTTCACGAACAGTTGCATCTACCATTTTTTTGGCTACTCATAATCCCAATGATCAACCACTATCAACCATTGTCTAGCATATTTTGCCATAACCCACCATTCATCATTCCCACTCGCTATAGTATCAACCATTGTCAACCAGATGTGCCAGAACCTCCAGGACGTTTAGAAAACAAAGAGCTGCTGCAGTGTGAAACACCATGCCTGGCTCACCTGCACGTCCCTGCAAGACGGTTGTTGTTGATATGGCTTCAGGTGCAGAATTTGATCTCGAATTCCGTTAAAGTTTGACGAAACTTGTATTTGTTGACGATGAAACATGGCTTTATCCATGATGGTACTGGTACCTTTGCACTTCTTTGTTTTTCCTTTGGAAAAGCCCATGTACCACCAAATTTGCAAAGAAATGGATAGAATTCTTTGGCCAAAGAGTCTGCTGTTCGTCGCTACTGAGACGGCGGCATGTGTCCACCAAGGCCGGCGCCGAAAATCCCAAGATGGGTCCTGGCAAGTCGCGTGGTTGCCAGCAGGGTGTGGGAGATCTCTACTTGGCTGTTGGTTGGGAGCTAAGGAGCCAGGGGTATCCATATCCCCTTTCAAAGGGGGGCGACTTGGAGCTACCAGGAGTGGTGTAATGATACCCTTGCAGCGTAGGAGCATCATTCGCGTGGATGTCCCATCCAAGGCAAAGCACCAACAATGATTAGGGCATCCAGCATCAATGGCTACACCGAGCTACACCATCCGTTGCCAGTTACCTTTGGTTCCAGGATTCCTTCCGTGGAAAGTCTCGAGTTTTCTGGGATTGGAAGTTCAGAGATGGACATGTTGTTTGATTGTCACGTTTGTGTAATGGAACCCAATCCACTCCAATGTATGGTATGTTTGTCCCTATAAGTGCTTCATGTTTCTATTTACATGTAGGTAATATACCAGCACCATGAAGTGTTTGAGTAAGATACAATCACTACTTTGTGATCTATTCCAATGGTTTGTACACTTGTGCATTTGTCTTCTTGCATGACTCAGCTACTCCGAACACAAGCCGCAATTCATGCGCACGGTTTGATATAGGGACAACACACCATCTTTGGAATGAGAGTTTTCATTCACAATTTTTGCAGAAGAGACGCATGAAGACACCCAAACTCCTGGTTTGTAATTTGCCATGACTTTTCTGCCAGAAAGTTTCCCCGGATCATTTTTTCCATGCTGAAAATACCAAGCAATCCTCCGTCCATCTGCATGCTAGTCATTTGTTCAAAATTGATATCATTAGAATCTAATACAGTACAATATTCAACCCAAATGTGCTTTTAATGTTTTGCTAAGCCCCATAGTCATCCCACGGCTCCACGACAGTCGTCATCCATGAGCAACCACGATTCACCATGGGAGAGCACCAAAAAGCCCGGGGGTGACATGGGGACTTGCCATGTGGGTGAGGTATCATACCGAGCTTGTGGGCGCCATGGTGTGGGATAAGGCCACCGGTGATCAGGTTACGGCAACGATGGTTGGGTGGCTGCGGATCGGGCGCAGAGAGAGAGAGAGAGAGCCATTCTGCTGCGGACTTTTTGGCCATTCCGCAGCCTTTGAGAGACAGCGAGGGATCGGGGTTGAATCAGCGGTTGGACTGGTCGGGAGGTATGTGAGGGTCCACACTTCGAGGCGTAACACCATATATTTTTCTTCATGCCAAATTTCTCAACCCAACTGTAAAACCGCCAGATTTCTCAACCCCAAAGGTGGTGATCAGTTTGTTGCACTTGAAGAAATGGTCACTTTTAAGCAGCCACATGGAGCGTGACCCATGGCATGAGCAGCGTTCAGCTCGTGTTAGCAACTCAGGAGGCCTCGCCAGTACAGTAACAATGGTTATACAACAATGATTGGTGGTTTGCGATTTGTAATGGTTATTTGGTACCTATATAGTGATGATCAAGAATATAAATGTTCAATTGTTGACAATGGTTAAACGGTTTAGTTAAACGGTGCTCCATGAATTGGTAGGTTTATAGCCACCATTACAGTAGATGTTCGTGAGGGTTCATGAACTGACCAGCTTGAATGGCAAAGCGACAATGATGATTATTTGCCACGTTGATTGGGAGAGTTGCAATACTGCGCCAGATTGCAATACAAGTGAACTATTTGTCATATAAAATTACGCCTGGACATGTTTACATTTGAAAAACGACACCATTCAAGAAGAGCATCATGGAAGAAGATACAGTGTTTGCCCAAATCATTCAAAGTCAAGGTATACCAGTTCCCGACACTGGGGTTAAACATGCGATTGGCATTTGCCTGTTGCAGGACGGGGGTCTTTCTCATCCAGCTCAACAACAGACGCTCAACTGCACTTGGTGGCCTGTGCTTTGAATCCTAGCTTAAGTTTATACTGTTTTGTTTGCCATTGAGATCAACAATACGGTGTTTGAAGCATGGAAGTCAATGACTAGATGAGTAAATAAGTCATGTGATGGACCCATACATCCACTTAGCAGTTACCTCGTATGGGTACCCGAACAAAACATTTTCCACGACACCAGTAACTATGAAGTTGTTCATGCTGACGGCTGTACCGAGCATGGGCAAAAATTGGGTGGTAGCTACTAACCATCCAAGTTCATAGCCATTATAAGTAGGAAAACCGCAAGTTTGGGGGACACAATTTTTGGACAAAGCAATGTTTGAACTCATCATTTGTTAAAACTCTTCCTGACATTACCGTCACCTTTGCCACATATTCCGTCAGTTTGTTCACCACATATAGTGGAAGTACCAGTGGCCATCTGAAAACCTGGCTGTTCACGCTGTCGCAACCATCATTAAGCCGCAGTCAAGCAACAATATTACATGATACAATATTGTATCATCCCACATAACGATTGCGATCGATTCCTGTTCTTTTTTTGCATTGCTAAAAATCACCATCAAACACCACCAAACACCAATGTTGACTATGTTTCAGTAATTATGGTGGATCATGACACCCCACTTGCGCACTTTCGCAGTGCATCATGACACCTACTTGCATAACAGAAATGACCATCCAACCCACCAGTGCCCTCAGTGTTTCCTGGCAAGGTTGACTTCTCACAAGTCCCCGCCGATCGTAAGCTTCACCAACGCCAAGGGCATAGGCTGCTCGTGCAGTCGAAATGCGGTCACTGTGGGTGAACCACAGTTAAGCCATAGTGGACCCACAAAGTTATGGTTGGTTTATATCTGATGATGGCTTCGATAATTTGATCAAATTATGGCTGGCTCTATGGTTACAATGATGGTTACTTCTATACGGATTTCTCCAGGTGTCCATGAATGTTGAATGACTTGGATGTTTTGGGGGTGCTGATGATGCTTGGGCTTGCAAGTGATCATGAAGTGCCTGCTTCATGGTAACAATATGGCAACAGTGTGGCAGTTACAGTAATGCTTCATATGGTGAGAACTTGATTGTTTGCAAATATTATGGCAAGACTGGTCACTGAAAGTTCACTCAAAGGATCTCACAGGAAACGGGGGGTTCTTAAGATAGGGGAACCCAAAGAAATGGTGGGCTTATAACGATTTTGAACATGGTCGACATTGGATGATTTGGGGGTACAACTATGACTTGAGAAACCACCAGTCATCCCAAGCAAGAAGAGTGATCGATGCCGATGATTGAAATCCTGGTGGATAGCAAGGCTACTGGAGGTCAGCATCGCTTGGCGCCTCGACCTGTCGCCACGGGTGTCCAACCTTCGCCTGACAACAGCGTGGAAGACGTGTTTGAAACGCAACATATTTGATCAAAGCCATATCGATGTGCATGTTATATGTTCATAGTTGATTTATTTGTTTCATCATATTCTGAGGCAATATAAATATAGAAATACATTTCCACACCATTTATTGATTTCTAAATATGCAAATGTATCTCCGCTTTTTGATTTGCATACAAGAATATATTTGCCTAAAAAACACAGCACAACCAACATGTCCTATCGGCATTACTTGTCTCTAGAGTGTGATCCAGAGTGTGATCTAGAGTGTGATCGATCAACGCTAACGTGTGCTTGTGAACGAGCTGACAATCATACCACGTCCCAATACATTTCAATCTTATTTCCATAGGTATGTGCGGATACGCGCGTATTATCATATGTTTGTCCAAACGTATATGTACATTTGCAGGTATGCATACACGTGCATGCATACAATATACACATGCACTCACAAACATACATATGTATATTATAGGTAGAGATGTTATATGCTTTAGTAATATATACCTGTACTTTTGAGATACTCGTAGATAGATCTAATTGGGTGTTTCTCAAAATTGGCGTACCCCCCAGATCATCCCATGTTACTGTATTCATTGTTTATAAAAAAGGGGGGGTGTTCCTATTTTGAGAAACCACCATATTGGTCTTGTTGTCAGTTATTATCCCCTATCATTAACCCCTGTAATCCCTATAAAACAATTGAGAACCATATGTGTCCACATTAGCCCCTATAATCCCTATAATCCCTATAATCCCTATTATCCCTATAAAACTATTATCCCCTGCCTACACCTATCTAGATCCTACCTCCCTCACCGCACCGCTTGGGTGATTTTCGCTGCCAGGTCTGTCGCAGGCAAAGATCACTGGCGCACCTGGACCTGGTCATTACACGAAGCCGGACCTCTGGGACCCTCATTGGTGCCTTGGACCGGCATCATGATGGCAAAAAACTGGTATGATATATTGGAAAAATGGTATACCTTTATAACTGGGTTATATATACTATAAGTTGTGGGTTATAAGTATACTACACTAACTGATGTTATTAACATCATGGATGTTAATATAATGGCAAAATGGTATGTTATAGTGGTTATGGTGGTATAGTAGTGTTGATATCATGATGTTATGATGTCCTACAATCATTAACTGGCTGGTGGGTTTTTAACATGGTTTTCTTGCCCCTAGAAATCATCACCAAATGGTTGGTTGACTAATATGTATCAGAGGGGTTGAAACTACCAACCAATTAATCAGTCGTGGTATGTATAATGGCAAAATGGCACAGTATAGTGCTTATGATGGCATAGTAGTGTTGATATCATAACGTTATAGTCATCAACTATCATTCACTGGTTTGCGGTTTTATACATTTGTTTAGTTCATCTAGTACTACGACATGGTTGGTTGCTTGAGGAACATGTTTTTTCATAGAGGTTGAAACCATCAACCATTTCATTCATAGTATAATGGTATACTGGTGATAGTGTTTGTGGTGGTATTGGTGCCAAGACATTACAGACTTTTCCAAGTTCCAATCATCACTGATTAATATCAAAGTGGTTGTATACCATCAATTGGGTTGGAATCAAAACCCGGGTTAAATACGTTTAGTAAAGGCATGACCCAAACTTGTTTTTATACTTCCGTGATGAAGACCGCCGCAACTGTTTGTGGTTTTAGGGGAGTTCAAAAGAAGCAGTTCTCAGGTAAGCGATGCTCAGCGATGCCCATTTGTAGTCTCAGGTATAGTACTATATGGTGAGTATACTTGTTGACATGTTGGCATGGAAAGCATGTCAGGAATGACCTTGTATTCAGCCCGTTGGCAAACCAAGCCACTTTGGGACCATCATAAACATCAATGATCATCAGAGTCCTATGTTTTATTCCTTCACATGTTCAAGGCTATCCGAGGAGGCTCTGAAAGACCAACAAATGATCAGAGTGTTGGCAGCAGCGGTTCTAGTTCCAGCTCAGATTCCTCCAGTTCGTCGTCTGAGTAAAAAGATTCAGCATGGAAACCAGACCCAGCAAGATTTGCAGAGGTACTGTCATAGACATCAACAATCATCAGAGTTCTATCTTTTATTACTTTTTGACAATGACCGCCGCATCTATTAGCCAACCAAAACTTTGGGATCAAGATTTACTAACAGGGTTTCGACTACAACCCAACTACCTTTCGGTATAATTGTTACTTCATTTCAAAACAAGAACCTGGTACCTTCAATGCCAATGTTATATAGTTATATTACCATCATCTATTGGACAATATACCCTTTGGATGATATATGTATATATATATATATGTTCATAGTGCACCAAAATTTGATTGACCTTCAATGACAAATCCTGATGAACGAGCCACCTTGGAAACCAACCATGAACCATGAAGCCGCTCTCATTGATCGCCAGGCAACATTGCCCCGCTGCGGGATTTAGCTTTGGACGGATGCCTCCTGCACCCCAGCGAACCAAGTCTGCGGCTGAGAGCGAAGCTGGTCAACAACAAGCAGCGGAACATCAACTGATCATAAGCTGCTCACAGTTGAAGGGAGAACACAAACTCTGTGTTGTAGGGAGCCGCTATGTTGATTTGATATTACCAGCAGGTAGTGATGTAACCAACAATGATATTAAGTTGAAAGATGTTGAAAGGAAATTGTCTCAACTGCATGCACCATGAACTCCAAGCAAGCTGTCTTGCAGCCGTGATGGACGTCGCTGCAGGTTTGGAGGTTTGGCCACAGGCATCGTCAAGACGTAATGAGACCGCGAATTTGGCTCGCCAGGACATCCCTGGCGATGCATGGAGAAATCAGAGATGCTAGGGTACATGGCGAGTTGGGTCAGGTTTTAATCATCAGACATGGGCTGATCGAATGATTAATAATGATTGATATCTGTGCTATATAAATTGTTAACAAGCAACACTAGTGGATAGTACTATGGTGAAGAATGGTTCAGAACCAACAACGTTTTTATTCAAAATGGTTGACAACCAACAATAGTTGATGATATTGGTTCGAAGTGGTTAAGGGTCAACTGTGCGGAATACTGACCAGCAATGATAGTTGGCGAACACTGGTGAATTATGCTACACAAGGGACATGGACCCAAAGCCACATGGAGTTGCCCATGGCAATGAATTCTGACGATGGTAGACAATGGTGAAACTATAATCTGGTGGGTGGTTTCGAACATGTTTTATATTCCCTAGTAAGTAAGTATTAACCATTGGTTGGTTGACTCATGTTTTTCAGAGGGGTTGAAACCACCAACCAGTAATGATTAGAATAGGATGGCATTTGCAAGCACTGATGTTGGACAGTGACGATCCAAAGTGTGAAGCCGGGGTATTCAGTAGGGAACAAACGATAGTTTCCAGATTTGTGGTCGAGCAGAAAATGGCAGCAAGGCAGAAAATCGCAGAAATGCCTCCAGCTCCTTGATTCATGTTTTTTGAAACAACTGTCTTTTTTTGTTTCTATATATAAATATATATATATACACATTTATATTATATTTGTATAAATAAAGATATGATGTGGAAAAGGTGATGTTGCGTGCACGAAATCATTCATCAAAAGCTATCACAATTCCATCTCTCCAACTGCAACTCTATTGCTAAGCATGCATAAATATATACTTACAAAAAAGATATCAATATGTATCACATGCATACATGTACGTAGTGAGAGCATGATACAGAATGATATGTAGGTTAGCAAATCTGGGTATAGGTCCAGTACCCCATTTGCCCATTTGCTGGTTATTCGACTTCAGCGATCCAGTTGTGTCCCAGGCATCATCTTATTTGGTCACTTCGGGAAACCCACAATTGGCCCAATCGCATGCAGTTGTGAAAAGCCGCACCTCTGTCGTGCTAGTTTCAATGCAGAAGTTGTTGAGGTGAAATCATTGGTTGTTTCTTGAAAAAATGACCTGAAGATGGGGAAGTTATCAGAATTAGTCTATTTTAGGGAGATTTTGAGTGTTCCTGAACTTTAAGAGACAACCATTTCTCAGTCAGCTCTGGCCTTGTAAAGCAAGAGCCAACGGTATGCGAGTTGCGTCTGAGGTGCAAAAAGCTACAGGGAGTTGATCAATTGCAACAGCTTCACTTTTCAAGTCTGGTCATTTCAATATGATTGCAAGATGCCCTAATTGACGAAAAATGACCAGCTATCATTTTGTCTTGAATGCTTGAGCAGCTGTCATGATTACAGGAGCGAAATCCCTTCGGGTCACCATAGGGAATCGTATCCAATGGTAGAGAAGTATCCAAGATTCGCGCTTCCAAGGGACCCAACTTCAACGAGTTGGCTGAGCTTAGCTGTTGCGTTTGTAGGCATCGTGCCTGAGTCACTACATGGGTGTTTTCTCACAATAGGGGTACCCCAAAAATGTTTGGTTTATCACTATCAATGGTTAATAACTGGATGATCTGGGGGTACCCCTAGTTTGAGAAACCACCACATCATGGCCCTACTATTCTTGTTACATTGCACAACCTCACAGTGGATAGTCCTGCTGACATGCTGCAGTTGATAGGTCGTGTATAGTCTTGATACCCATGGGCATCATTGACCACAATTAGCGAGTACTGATCTAACTAAGAACAACTATCTAGTCTGACTAGTGACTAGTAATTAGTCTAGGGCCAATGATGGTGGCCCCACTGTTGTAGGGCTGGATGCATCCCAGTAGTGAGTCCCAAGGGAGTTTGCTGCACAAATGAGAGTGAAATGAATCAAAGGTGAATGATTGGATTCTTCTCCAACAGCAGTGTAAATAGTTTTTGCTGATCGTCAGTTTCCCAACAGTCACAACCAAGAGCGTCAGTTTCCCAACAGTCACGACCAAGAGTTGGGATGATCAACGTTCACCAACAGCGGGTTGGTTAAATGGTGCCCAGCCACATCCTTTTAGTCCAACCTCATGATGTTGTGCTGATTTATGTTGTTTCCCCACTACTTGGGAGAATTGAAACCTACAGATGATTGGAAACTATAGATGATCGAAACCTAAGATTGAAACCTGTTGAAAGCCATGCTTTCCCTGTGCATCTATGGTTGGAACCCTCTCCTTTGACAACCTCGCTGCCCAGGTTCAATCTCCGCCATTGCCCGAGCCTATTTGTCCCGGAGGCGCTCCGCAAGGAGTCTCTGTAGCGAGACCCGGCACTTTGCTCCACCATGCCCTGGAATGGGAACGAGGCACTCTAGCAATGAGAATGATTGATGATGGGCAGCAGAATGATGATGATGATGATGATGATGATGATGATGATGATGATGATGAGGATGATGATGATGATGAAGAAGAAGATGATGAGGATGATGATGATGATGATGATGATGATGCTGATGATGATGATGATGATGATGATGATGATGATGATGATGCTGATGATGCTGATGATGCTGATGATGCTGATGATGCTGATGATGCTGATGATGCTGATGATGCTGATGATGCTGTTGCTGTTGCTGTTGCTGTTGCTGTTGCTGTTGCTGCTGCTGCTGCTGCTGCTGCTGATGATGATGATGATGATGATGCTGATGATGATGATGATGATGGATGATAAATGAGAAACGATAGATGATAAATGATACATGATACATGATAGATGACGAAAGATGAGGGTGATGATGGTGTCGAAACAATGTAAACTACTTCATGTTTCCAAGGGTAGATGGGTTAACCACTCATGCGTATTAGTGCCAACCCTGGCTGTTACGCTGCCAAGAGGCGGTAGTCTGTCGCTCAGCATCACCCAGGCTGGACCATGGATACCAAGCATCTTCCAAGGGAAATACCACCAGTACCTGTTCTTCCAGGTGGCTGGTTCTTGATAAAACAAGGACTTGTTAACCCTGTTGGTCATCTAACCCTATAGATGTTTGATGATAAATATTGATAATAGCGTTAATAGTGGTTATGCAGATGTTGATTAATGTGTTATAGAGATGTTTCATAGTGCTTGATAAATGGCGATCAAAAAAACCTGTTGGATGCTTTGTTGTGATTTTACACGAATGATATGCAGATCGCCATGCTTTGGGGGTGCCACCATGGGATGACCATGGGAATCGACCGCAGGCAACCTTTATTGGCGTTGCCACCTCTCAGTGATCCGCAGGATGCGAAGCATGTGGCTTGGACTGTTAGATGGCTGGTGGGTAGGGCAGTTGGTTGGTTGGATATGAAGTTTTCATGGCCTTGGTTTCAACTGTTCGCAGTGGCCAGTACCCTTGGCCAACCACATCCAACCACAGCTGTGGCTATGATCAATTGTGGCACATTTGGAAAGTACTCGTATTTGGGTATTGATGATTCTATAGTTTCCAGATTTCAAATACTGTATTTGTGTCGCACGTGAATCGCCAGACAACAAACAATGCTTGACCTGGCTGGACAAACCGGGGATGGTATGTACCTAATGGATCCGAAACCACCCTCCCAGAAAGCGGACAAAGACGCGCATGATGCCAACTGTTCCAATAAAAATAGTCTTGGGGGGTCAAGTTTCCTCGAGGTTTATGCACGACCACAGTCTTGGTTTTCCAAAGATGTGGGGTCCCCTGGGACAACAGATTTCCTTGCTGCTATTGTTGTTGATACCTCCCTCGTCCATAGCCTGCTTGTTTGCCTCTACAAATCAAACCCCTTGCATATATACAAGGTCTGTGAGAATGGCAGGTAAATACCTCCTGGCGTTCCCTCCAAAACACTCCAGTGCATCTTTTGGAAGTTACCCATTTGCCATACTAAACCAAATACCAACATGTATCCAACATGTATCCATCCACATGTGAAAGGTCGTAAACTAGGGAACCCCAAAATGGTTGGTTTATCATTGTAAATGGCTAATATTGGACGATTTGGGGGTCCGCTATGCGATGTATCAGGATCAATTGTTTTTGTTCAGTTTTTGCCACATGTGTCGTGTCTCTGTACCCAGGATGCCTGGATGAGTGATGGTGCTGTTTCCTTCTCAATGGTTGATTATATCCTATTGTTGACTACGATGGTTAAATGACCTTGTTGTTGTTCATCGCTACCACATGATGTAGTGATTAATTGTTCACGAAATGGCAGTGACCAGTAGAGATGAACTGATAGTGATAAACCATTGAGAGATGAACTGATTTGTCATGACTAACAGTGACTGACATTTATAAATCACCATTTACCATCGACAACCCTCATTCATCCAATACCATAAGTACAGTGACCAGATGTATAACCGTTAGTAACCATCAGTGAAAGTCATTCGTGAACCATCAGCAATGCGTATTACAAACCACATTTTTGGATCAACCGTACTATTGTCCACCCATTAGCCAATAGTTAAGGTGATTAACCCCTGTAGTTAGTGATTAACCATGAGTTCTAGTGATGATATCTTAAGCATTGTTGAAACTTCATCAATGAACAATGGATGATAGTACTGTAATTCAAACCTACTCCCTCCTCTTCTGTCCGTTCTATCATCCATTTATCCTTCCAAAATTTAAACTTCATTCATGGATGATAGAAATTCAAACATTGATGGACCTTCTGAGGAGCGCTTGCCATGGCGTACCGCTGTGGCGGTGGCGCGCGCCCTGATGTTCCTGTACTGCCAGAGAGCCCAGGGGAGCTCAAAATTGATATCCACAGGAAGTTGCTGTTTCTGGTGATGGTTTCGGATGATGATTCTTTCTTTGCAGCCATACTTGGGGTTGATTATCTCATTGATACATGGATATTTTTCAGCCTTCATGTTGCTTACTGACTGATGATTGATAGTCATGATTGATGAAGAATTAATAGATATTAATAGATATTAATAGTGTTGGCCGGCATTACTATTGCCAATTATGAATGTCAAACAGTATCATTGATCATTGTTATTGACCAAAGTACTTCGATGTAGGTGTTTACCATGCTTGAACAATGGTGAACCAGCAATAGTAATGATGGTGAACCTACAAAAATTCCCTGAGTTTTCACCAGACTGGGACAACATTTGGTTATGCACCTGATGGTGCACCAAGTTTCCCCAGAAAATGTTTATTCTCATGTGGGAAACAGCTGCTTTGTGGGTATTATCGTTGATGTTCACGGACAAACCCAATATGGGCAAGATGCCTCCAAAGAATAAGCACATTGAAATACATAGTTTGTTACATGATGATCAGCGATCGATGTCTTGGGTAGCTTGTATCGACCCATTCGTGCCTGCTGTCCATGGTTTCTCCTGGGACATTTGAGTAATATGTTGAGAGCCAGGGAAGTGTGCTTGGAGATCCGTCTCTTCCCATTTCGAGCACCAGTTATTGGTGGTCAAACATGAATGAAACATTTGAATCCACCTTGAATGGCATCTATTCATATTGATACAGCACTGCTTATTTATCTTGGATGGCACTCGTGATGTTTTATCAACATGAGTCTCTCATGACAGATTCCTTCATTCACAAAGCCATCCAACAAATGATGGCATTGGCCGCTATCTCCACGATGAACCATGGGCATTGCCCAACATGTCAACATGTCAAAGCTTGGTTCTTAAAACTTGGCGGCCCAGGCAGCAGTGGGCAAGACCTCTCGGATTTGACAGAGACGCTGAAGGTGGGTTTTTGCCGGTTGACTGTAAATCACACGGAAGACTGCTATACGCATGAATAGATATCCATTCAGTGCATATTTACTCTTATATGAATGCATCAAAATATGTTTAATTATGCACATTTGTGTTTGGATAAATTGATATATATATATATATTATTTATTGATTTATTTACATATACATGTTATTTGTATTACATTTTGGATGAAATAAATACATATATATATATATATATATATGCATACATGGTTATAGTTGTATTGTTATATTATATTTAGATGTATTCCATATTGTTTTTACACTACATGCATACCATACACATCAACACATGTACATGTGTATACATATGTATAAACATATATACAGATATATGTATTACATATGTATTCATTCAATCACAGTACATGTCCAAGTCGATTTTCCATCCCCCATTTCTGGCCACATCCACCCGCTTTCCTGGGTGGAGGGTGCTTCAATCATTAATCCCTTGGACCTGCAGCTACCAATCCACAGGACACTCGAACCGGTAATCTTAACATAGCAGCCTGGTCATTCCCAATAGGTCAGTACTCTCTTTGCACGGTGGGTTCTCCGGCCAGCTGTTACCCTATTCACGATCAGTTGGTGCACTGATTTCTGGGAGATCATGAATCCACTGGAATCCACTGGAATCTGGACATTGAACCAACCCAAGGGATTGGTGGCAACCAACTGATTTGATCACGTTGGCGTCTGCACCGTTTTATGGGCCACATGGGTTCGCTGTGCGCCGCCATTTGGGCCGTCGCAAGATAGTTGGCAGCCACAGGTCAGATTCACCATGAATCCTTGACTGAAGTATGTGATCCGTTGCAGAAAACTCACCAGCTCCATTGTTACATCAGTCAAGTGGTCGGTTCATTCATAACTTTGGTAATCATCAGGTAGAACATGGTCGAACCCTAAATGTATTCATTTAAAGTGGTGTAATATTCAAACGAAACATGTATATATTTTGAACTCAAATCGTGGTTGATTTGTTTCAAACAAACACTACTTCTGAATGGTAGATCCCTTGAAACTTTTCTCCCATCCCAGATACTCCATCCAAGTGGGTCATTTTACAGAGAAATGTCAGTAACTCACATTTTTCCAAGTGTTGTTGTGGGTCATGTCATGATCATATTTTATTCCCAAGGAATCAAGTGCTGTTTCCTTCAATTGCTGCGGGATTTGCTTTGCTTACAGCACTTGGCTTGAAGTTGACCACGACGGAGACTGAAAGAGAAACTGAATGCACGACGAAGTCTTCAGAGCAAACAAGTTCACTGTCATGATCACCTGTACCTCCTCAAAAGCGAATCCGTGACGTGTAGCAGGAGTTGCACGCAAGTTTCTTAAATTCCAATATCAGACACAATGCAAGAACCAGTTGAACAGGTGTCGACTTCTGTATTCAAACAGCATCATTCCAGGCAACTCGAAAGCCGGGGAAACAAGCAGGTCATTGCAGATCGAGAGCTTTCAAGTGGACGATTGAAATTTGTCATTCCCTGCCCTCGAGCAACTGCGAATTTTCCGCTTTCTGATCTTTGCGTTGGGAGAATAGACATTTGCTGCCGCTGCATCTCATCTGCACTTTTTTACTCGTGCGGGACACGCAGAAACGTGACAATTGATATAGTGATGACGGCAATTTGGGAGCATGGGCTCATAGTCAGTGTGGACGGCAACGAGGTCAGACACTTGAGGCCGGACGAAAAAAATATGGGGGCAGCAATTCAACGTGTTCTGAATGGCTACAGAGATGGGTCTTCGCAGTCGAGCGCTGACAAAGTGCTTCGAGGATGGGGTGCAAGACCTGGACGGTTGGCTGAGGCACTTGATGTTCGTGGGGAAGATTCGATGCATAGGGAGCACATTTTGATATATTTGTGCGAGAAAGGAAAACCTCTTGAAGAAGCATTGAGGACTTCGGGCTTGAGCACAGATTCCCTTCGGCACTCAAATGTTACAGTTGTGATTGGGGATGATCGTGGGTTGGATCAGGAGGAGGAAGAAGCGGTGCAGAGAAGGAATGCCATTCAGGTGTGCTTGGGAAAGCGGCCTTTGCTTACAAGTCAGTGCATCCAGGCTTTCCTGATGAAGTATGACGATGTGCTGCTTGATGATGTTCACGTAAATTTTTGAATTGCCAAAGCCCAACCTTTCATGCCAGCTAGAAGACGGTGCCTTGCAACGGATGCCTGAAACCACTGCCATAGAGTGCTTCTATTTTCACCGAGAAGTCTTGTCTGAGGGACTCATCATCAGAGTGATCACAAACCAGAGAAACTTGGCATCCCAAAACAGAGGATATCTCAGATACATTTCACTCTGAGACACAATCATGCAGCTATAGCAGCTTGCGCAGCCGCAAAATGTTCGGACTTGAACATCCACTTAACAATGGATGCATCGGAAAACCGGAATGCGACCACTGGCGGTAGGCCATTTCTGAGCAAAGAGAGTTGCTATGGTTTGCACAACGTGTTCTGCCGCAGCCACTCCAAATGGTCCCCCAGAATCGGTCTACAGGAAATGGCACCAAGAAACTGAAGATTGGAATAACCATGAAAGAAACATAGAATCATTGTATGATGTTGTATGTATCTGAAGAATGAAGAATGAAGAAGTATCTGAGTGTATCTCGTTTTTGAAGAAGTCGGGCTGTAACGCGTCACTGAAATTCTTCCAGTTAACTGATTGCATGTTCCTATATGAATGCTTCTCAAGCCATAGGGAATCAAAGGGGTCCTTGTACCCCTAAATCATCATTTCTAGTAATAAACCAACCATTTTGGGGGTCCCCAAAGTGGCTTAAGAACCCCCCACATCTTGACAATCTTGACAGATGTAACCAGGGCACTGCAGCAGTCTCCGTCAGGTGCTCCGTGAGAGGCGTGGCGAGGGGAAGTCCAGGTACCGACGACAACCAAGGGCTGCGCCAGTTGGCGATTTAGTTTTTGGGAGAGAGGTTTCTTGTGCGTAATAAACTCAGAACCATTGGGGAGAACTACAACCATGTTTGGGGATATAGTTTTTAAAGGTTAATGGTGGCTTCTAATGGTTCGTAGTGGTTTCTAATGTTTAGTAGTGGTTTCTAGTGGTGAATAACTCCGTAGTACATATGGCTAATAATGGTGAATCATAACCCTAATAGTGGTTGTTAATGGTTAATAGTGGCTTATAATTTATAATGGTTACACTCTGGTAAACTAACTTAGCAATGGAAAATCACAATGTTTTATAAAGAAACCCTAGGAAACCATTGATAGTTGGTGGATTTTCCATTGCTGTGTTAGTTTACCAGAGGGTAATCATAGGGGATTGGAAGTAAGAATAGGGGATAACCAACAAGAAGCACCAATATGGAGGTTTCTTAAAATGGGGACCCCAAAAGGATGATTTGAGGGGTTCACTGTGACTTGAGAAACCTCCAGATGGTTAATGATGCTTTATGATGCTTAATGATGCTTAATGACTAAAAGCCAATCTCAACCATGGGTTGATGATGGTTCATTTTCGCACTTTCTCATTTCATGCCTTGGCTCATTATGGTTAATGACTGTTACTGGCGCCGCCAACAGTGGTATGACTAGATGGTTTGCAGGAAGCGTGGCAGGGCCAGCTGGTGAGTGGTGATATCTCTTTGTTACCCAGTGACTGGAGGCTATTTTGAAGGTTCTAGATCATGGTGACCTGCACACTATGGATGTTTCAGTTCTTTGTCACTGAATACAAACGATGATAGCATCATAGGATGCAGTGGTGTTGTTCGATATAAATCTGTGTATATCAAAGTGCGTGTGTATGTTTATATATATATATATATCCATTGCGAGGTGTGCGTATGATTCGTGGATCGATTGCAAGCTTGTCTCATCTCACATGCCGGAAGTAGTTCTATAAGCCGCATTTGCTCGGCGACTGACCAATTTCCCAAGTATGTAATATTGGTACATTTGTGTATTTTGAGAGTTTAGTCGAAAATTGTGTGTGTTTAATGCAATTTCCTGAATGAATTGTGAGGTGATGAGCGAATCCCATCGTCCATAAGGACCCTAGATTGTTGCAGCATCTGCTTTTGTCATCCAGGGTCTCTCAGGAGGCTTTGGCGAGCCTCACCAAGGTGATCCACCCGCTGTCCTTTAGATTCACCGCCGGTGAAGACTCACAAAATGATGGACCGTGAGACGTATCCCCAACTATTCCCTCCACCGATCAAGACCAGCAAGCTTGAAGTAAGCTTGAAGAAACATGTACATTGCCATCTTTTGACTCACTGTTAAACAACTGTTTGAAGTTTGTAAACAGAAACAATTAGCTCACGGAGGTCCGTAAATTCACTGTTTGAAGGGGTAGCACTGCACCCCCTGGTGCAGGTTGGGCTTGTCAGAGATGTCTTGGGGCATTCTCAGCCAGGCTCGTGGATGGGTAGCTCTAGGATTCCATCCAGCCCTTGCTGGTAGCTGAGAAGTCCAGGTTTCAATGGCTACAAACCATGGGTGAGCAGCTTGTTCTTGGGTCCAGCTGGTAGATTGATGTAGATTGGGGGATTCTGATTGTTACCTAACTCAGGCAGTGGAAAAAAGTAACTTGTCATTGAAAGAAACCTGTAATACAATCATTGGAGGCGGGAAACACAAGTGGAACCAACCCTGCGTTGCAAATTTGCGGACCTCAAACACCTGGTGAGCATTGCATCTCTGGGTAACCAACATCGCCACACATGCCCATGGCTGCATAGTTGGTATGTATGTATATTTTTATTTATACATATGTATATATATATATATATATTTATTTATATTTGCATATGTGCATATTTTTTTTCTGTGGAACATATTGGCTTGGTCGAACTTTGAACATCCATAAACCGCCATCCAGCTGTTGTGTTTGGTGTTGATGCGAAAATTGGCCAGCCACGGAGCTTGTGCAGCGACTTTATGAGCCTTGATCCTCAACATTCCCTCAACTTGAAAGTGGATTGGTCACTTACCGTGGCTGGCTCTTCAGAATTTGCATGAGACATATTTGAAGAGTTATTTATGTTATTTGGATGAGTCACTTATGAGCATGAGTCACTTGAGTCGCACGGAGAAGTGATGAGTTAAATCAGGCTGTCGGAGCCTGGCCCTTGATTCGGGTTGGGGCATTGCGCTCCATTTGTTTTGACAGGAATGGGTGTTTCTCAAATTAGGGGACCGCCAGCAATGGTTGGTGAATTACTGTAAATGGCTAATATCAGATGATGTAGGGGTACCCCTATTTTGAGAAAGTACCCACTGGTGGAACGGGTAGTCCCTACATCAGCCAGAGTCAGCCGCTACCCCTGCAGTTGAAGCTTGTCACAACCTTGGGTTGAAAACCGATGGCCGGTGCTTTGTGATCAATCCATGATGCCGGAATTTCCACCATGCTGCAGAGTTGAAACTGCTCATGTTAAAAAGTCAAAGGCTACGGGCTACAACACGTGTTTCCATTTCTTTGACTGTCATAGACCATCTAGTCTTGCTTGGGTCCGCCAAACCCAAAGACCAGCCAGCCGCCAGGTACACAAGCAAGCTTCTGTGGAGGCATTTCGATGCGGAGGGTCCGCTGTTTGGTCATGACTACGTCAACTTTGGCACTGTTTCAGAGGTATGTGCCGGGTAAATAGATCTGCTGGCTCGTTTTCACCTATGAAAATGATAGCTTTGAAATGGTTGGGGGTTACCACTCATGGATGCGTCATGATACATCAGTTCCAAGTTCTATTTCATTTGAGCTGTGCCCAGAAACACCAAGTTGACACCAGCTGTAGTGTGCTGACATTTCGTTGGGAGTCCATAGCTTTGGCCTTTGCATGGCGCAGGAACTGAGGATCCCATCCAATGATGGCTCCAGAATACGTCAGCAATCCTCAGCAAACGTGGCCAGCCAATTTACTTTGAAATATTGATTCTGTATGATTCCAGTATAACCTTGAGACTTGATCAGATTTTTCCATGGGCTGAAAACTTGCAGGTGTTCGCTGTTCTTTGGCTTGCTGGCGAGGCATCCAATCAAAAGCAGATGTGCATAAATGACAGGCAGAAACAGGCAGAAACCAAGTGAGGTTCTGGCCCTAGTCCGGATAGTGATCAAATTTACATAGGGCTTTTGTGTGGGCAATCAGATCAAAGATGCGTCCCAATGCATGTGACATCAATGTAGCACACAAGCATTCACCCTGACGTTTTTGAGTCGTGTTGTCGGACCACAATATTCAAGAGCAGAACATCCTGGAATTTGACCTCAGGATTCCGAAGATGTAGCTAGCTGTGCTGGACTTCACACCTCCCCGGTCGCACCTGCGCCATTGCACCGTTGCCATGCCGCGTTCCCATGGTCGTTCTTGGCCACTTGGCTGCCGAGCCAAAGCTGGGGGAATGTCCTTTGCCGATGGCTTTGTGTTTGCCTATGTGGCTATGGGTCAAGCAGTTAACCAACCAACCAATGGGGATAATAACCAACCAACAATAGGGAAAACAATGGTTAGTGATAGGGGAACCAGGGGTACAGGGTTTTGACCCACAGCCATGTGTCGCTTACATGTTCACCTACTGTACTAATGGATCATTCAGGGGAACGCTTGGAAAAACAATGTGGCTACACTCAAACATGGCGAAGGGGACTCAGGCTGGTTGCGAGGAGAACAACCAATGCATGACGAACAAGGAGGGTCACAATACATCACTGCATTTCATCAGGCTCAGTGATTGCACACTGTTGATGAATATTCAGATCTATAGTTGCTATCCATCAATGATCCAATCCTTCCAGTTACCTCCAGAGTAGGCAGCCAGGGAAGCCCAAGTAGAGATGGTTATCTATTATTTGTTGGTAACTAGAAATTAGGCAAACAGGAGCATCCTCGGCTATTGTCCAAAATTATTCACCGGTATTCGATTAGTATCAGCTAATTTTGCGCATGAACCAGCATCTCCCATTGTTGCAGATCAATAAGGGTTTGTCCAAAAATTGCCAGGAAAACTGGTAGTTTCCCTACGCGTCTAGGCTATGAAATTGGATGGTTAGTAGGTACCACCATTGATGGACAAACCACAAGCTCCCTTGAACGTCAGTGCATCGGTCCAGCGCCTCCTCTGTTTTCCCGGTGATGAGGCGCCGTGCCACCGCTGCGACCGCTTTGCTGATGGCATCGCAGGCCCAGCTAAGACCAACCAGAGGGGCCGATGTTGGGGTATGATTTGCTGGGCGTATGCAAAATGGATTGCCCCCAGGCCTCGCAGAGGCTCTTAGAAGGTGTTTGCGGTTCTTAGAAGGCACTCCCTTCTTAGAAGGCACTCCCTTCTTAGAAGGCCCTTCTTAGAGGCAGAGGCCTTCTCAGAAGGTAACTTTTACTTTTACTTATAAAGTCAATTGCAGGTCTTTGAACCCTTTTGCCTCTAAGAGGTTCTAAGAACCTTTGTTTGTATAGTTGGCCTCGCAGAAGGTCAGCTAGAATACACCCAGGGACGCATCCCCCAATATCAGCCTGGGGTGCTTCCTAGGGACTATAGGCTGGATATGGGTGATGTAGAATTTCGACATCGACTTTCCCATTGTGGTGGTGAGAAACCACAATAACACTATCTACTACTTCCTGAGACTAAGACGACTACTGCTAATCAATTACTACTACTACCACCTTGGCACCTACGACTATGACAGCAACAGCAGCAGAGTGAAATGACGGGATATACACAATACGAGGAACATCCAACCACCACCATAGTCACTGCCAATATCCCTTGATAACTGTCCATGGTAGGAAACAACAGGCAACAACAATAGTCCGACTCCCGGTTTCCGCCATTGTTTCTTGCTTGTGACCACAGAATTAAGGTGCTCAGTTGAGACTACAAACACGCTTGTGATGTTGTCAAACAGTCAAACCAACACCAACAGCCTGAACCAGGTATCTTATCATGATTAATCACAATATTTGAAATGCAGCCTAGCCATCAATTGCTGGGCCCACAATGGTGACATACCTACATTGCAGCCACGCTGTGGAACGTGTTTGTAGTCAATCCCCTATGGGATACTGTGAGGATACTGTAAGGGTATGTGTAATGATGGAGTTTTCTTCAAGATTGAAGGAAGCATCCCTGAGGCAGTGAGACATGCACATTTATACATGCATGTTTTGATGCTTGCCTAGAATTCAACCTTACATTACGGATCTTCAGCTGATCTAGAAACTGTTTTGCACAGGTGTTTGTGATGATTGGGTGCTACCGCTTAATTGTAGATGAACTCAAATTATCTCTACAACGTACAGCCTATATTTTCAGCTGATGTTGATAAACTTTCCAGTACATGATATATGTTCAACGGTTTATAATCAATATGTTGCAAAGACCGAATGGTCTTGGGTTTTTAGGGAACACGTTCAAACAGCTTTGAGTCAATGATTTTAATGTTGCCGAGGGAACCACACGCAACTGTCCTTGAGGGCAAATGGTGGCACCAAAATCAACACTAATCTATCAGCAACTATTGTACTGATGATGCTTCGTAATGCTTAATTATGAACAGTTGATATCGGCTTAGGCTATTGACGAAACAGAAGTGTAGCTGGCTGCAGATATAGGACACTCAACAGCATGCAGCATGTTCCGCTGTTCCCAGCCAAAGGTTCCCAGTGTTTCGATCCTCAACATGGCAGACGCCTGCAACAACATTGCAACTGAAGCCGACCGTGCTTGCCATGAACCTCTGAAGCAGCAAAATTGGACGTTAGCCTAGCCAGGTCGGTTGTTTCAGATTGTTATGATACTGTAATTGTTTTCAAGTATCTCTCTTGAGAGGTTCAAGAGAACTAATTTGGCTATTAACCATTGCTTTCTTTATTATGGTCGGGTATTATACGGTATTATCCCTAGAAATTTGTTGGTTAATATTGACCCATAGCCATTTTGCCATCATGTTTCACCAGCGTCCGAACCACCAGCGTGCCCACGGTTGTCCATCGCAACCGCGCGGCAGGGCCTTCTCGTGGCTGTCAGAAGCTTCCTGGCACCGGAGGAACGTGGAGTGGGGAAGGTTGGCCAAGCAGACAGGGGAAAGTGTTGGTAGTGCCCCCCCTAGTCGATTAAGTTGGTCTATGACCAGGGTAACTACCACAGATGGTAGGTGTAACTATAGTCAAATCTACTTGATATAACCAATCTAAAATATTCTATAACTATAGTATATGAACCCCAAAACTACTACTGACTATAGTAAATGATTTACCAAGTTGTAGTTGGGGGGCACCAAGAACGATTTTTCCGCAGAGGCACCTCCAGAAGCGTTGGGTGATTTGGTTTGCAAAGGGTTCTGACCCTGGCCCTGGTGGCAACCAAGGGGACAACGATGAGGTCTAACATTTGGTCATCATTTTGGTTGGCCAAGAAGTGGATGGGATGCCACTGATAGCAAAGAATGCCAACTGAGGAACATCACTCAGTGTTTGAGATGTCAGCTGCTCAGGAGTTAGTGTCAGCTTACCTAGTTTCGAGCGGAACCTCCGACCGCAAGCTTACTTTTTCTTCTTTCAACAATATTATCCCAGGACCCTGCTCAATTAGTGCTGCAAATAGATGGTATTCGCAGCTACTCACATCACTGACCATTGGTGCTGGCGCGTTCAACATAGCCATCCCCTGATGCCAAGACCTCAACAAACCCTTGGGGGCGAGACAGTCTCCGGCTGAAGGAGCCCTCTCGGACGACAACTCCCGTTGCACATCACCTAGGCGTCCTGACAGTTCTTGGTGGGCCCTGGTTGGCCAGGAAACAAGTGTGAGTTGGCCGGTAGTTCAACAATAACCGGGGAAGTTATCCCAGTAAATTGTGAGGAGCAGATTGGCTGACTGCACTTTGTTTTGGTCAATAATTTGTTGTAAAGGTGGGCTGTAACCTTTTGATCGCCATGTTTTCCATCCACACAACTTGATAGCCCAAAATGTTCAGCTGTGGCGAAGTCAGGTTTGACTATCCACAGAGTGATTAAACAAGAGCCAAGCAAATACTTCAGCAGAGCCACTAAAAAATCCTTAACCATTTGAAAACAACAGGTATAGAAATTGGAAAAAACAACTTGATAGCTGAGATTGAGATGGACTGGTATGGTCTATGCAAATCAGAGGCACTTTATATTGATTCACTATGTCTGATTGTAGAATGATCTGCCTAAGGCGGCGAGTACCATTCCCACAATCAAACACTTCGACAGCTCTTTCCACTGTGACACATTCAGGAAACACCTCTTAGCAACAAATAAAACGTTCACATGCCTATTAGCATGATGCAATCCATTGAAATTGTTTTGCTAGTCGGGAATTTGATGAAACCGGGTCAGAAACATACATCAAAGGTGTTGGCGTAAACATTTGGGGCACGCCCACGTTTCACACGACAGTACCAAAATGTTTCTTGTTCTGAACAGTACAAAACTTCTTGTGGTCTAGCGTGAGCTGATTTGCCACATAAGCACAGCTAGTCGTATATTCGGCAGGTCCCTCCCATGACTCCCAACTTGTCCTTCACAGCCTGTGACAGGCCTGGCATTGGGGCCTTTGGGGACTGCCCTGCCGGCGTAGCCTGGCGTGGCAAGGAGACGAGGAAGGACAGGCAGCGATGATGGAAATGGATGATGCAGGGAGAAATAAAGAAATGACGACAAAGCAGTGTGTTTTTTCTATTTTCCAGGGCTGCGAACAAAATGGGTAGAAGTTTTCACCTGGTTCAGTGGGTCTGGATCACAGCCACTACCAGGCATGGCTGGTTGACAGACACTTGCTGTACTGAAGCCGGTCCTGGTTGACTTAATGACTCGAGTGCTGACGGAAACCATACAGAAACGACAAGAATCGCACGTATCATCAGCAAACACGGGGTGATTCATTCAACATCACAGAGTTCAAAGAACTTAAATTACGACAATGGGCGGCCTGGGAGTCAATGTTTCGGTGGACAACGACCTTATTTGGACTTCCATCAGTCGGAATTGTGGTTGGTGAGCTCGCGTAGACATGCTTAACGCTTGGTACAGTCCCCAATTGATCCGGGCATCGCTGGCACGCACCCCTTGCAGCGATTCCCTGTCGGCCTGGCACCAACAGGAAGCCTGAACCCAGTGTGTTGGAGCCATATTTGTCCCTGCAGATTTTCCCATCCTTCATTGACTAGACGAACATCACTGGATGAAATGAACTAAATGTTCTGAACAGCCATTTGATAAAGCATAGATGTTTTGGGTCATGAACTAGTGATGGAACATGATCACGACAGAAGTCGGCCATTTCCAAAGCCCATCTCACCCAGTTCCACAATATGCCCAGTTTGATGAATTTCATATTGGCCGGTGCTGGCGAGGGAAGTAAGGAGCTAGTAGAGTTGGAATCAAACGGAAACATAGTATATCAGATATCATGTGTATGGCAAAGTGTGATGTGCACACTATGGTGCCAAGTCTTCTAAACTGACCATGGATCAAAGGCCAATATAACATCCTGAAAACGAACTGTTGTTCACCCAATTCTGGGAATCTATATTGTGAGATGTTTGACATGCCATGGCTTGACCACAAGTTATTGCCCAGCCACAATCTGCTTGACAGGTTCAATCAACCCGTCGAAATTGATGCCCACCAATTTGACTTCGGTGCTCTCAGTTGAAACAATGTTTCACATGTTTGACTCTATAGAATGAATTCAATCTATCTAGATCTATGTAGCATGTTTGTCTTTTCAACACATGCATCTATGATATACATATATTATATATGTATTTATTTACTTATTTACCTATATATATATATATGTATACACATATGTTATACTTATATACTATGTAAATACTGCATATATACATATGCAAATAAATGACCATGTCACATGGGATAGTCGACGCACCGCAGTATCTGCTGACTCTCATGTTCCACGAGAAGCGACTGATACACACAGCCCTCGCGCAGTCCGACCAGGTATGCTCAAGGCCTTGGACTGCCGTGATGGGTCCAGAAGTTTTTTGGAGCTAGTGGTGGTGGTGGTGGTGGTGGTGGTCGTGGTCGTGGTGGTGGTGGTCGTGGTGGTCGTGGTGGTCGTAGTAGTAGTCGTAGTAGTCGTAGTAGTAGTAGTAGTAGTAGTAGTCGTAGTCGTAGTAGTAGTCGTAGTCGTAGTCGTAGTCGTAGTCGTAGTCGTAGTCGTAGTCGTAGTAGTAGTAGTAGTAGTAGTAGTAGTAGTAGTAGTAGTAGTAGTAGTAGTAGTAGTAGTATACAAGAACTATCCCATACCAACACCCACGTTATAACGTCCAGCAACACCCGGCCACGGCATGGGCAAAGCCCAGCGTTGTGCAAAGTTTGTGAAGATCGGGTGCGGGAGGAGGGAAGCGAGATGCGGTCCACATCTCCCGCCGTGGGACAACATGCAAAGTGGTTGTTGGTTTGGGGTTTGTTTATCTTTAGCAATAGTAGAAAATAAGAATATATAATGTAAATAATAGTCGTAGTAGTAGTCGTAGTCGTAGTCGTAGTCGTAGTCGTAGTCGTAGTAGTAGTAGTAGTAGTAGTAGTAGTAGTAGTAGTAGTAGTAGTAGTAGTAGTAGTATTAGTAGTAGTAGAAGGAGTTGTTGGTGTTGTTGTTGTTGTTGTTGTTGTTGTTGTTCAACATTTGTTAATGATTGATCAATCTTGTTTTTTGTTGCGGACATATCTTTAGTCTTGCTATGTTTGGCGTTCATTTTGCAATTCCCAGTCTTGCTTTTGTCATATATCAGTTCTTGCTGTTGTCATTGTTGCCGATGCTCAGTTGTTGTTCTGGTAGCTTTTGGTTGTTTTTTCTTTCTAGCATCGTCTGACATGTTGAAATCATCCAGTGCAATTGGATCGGATAGGGGTGAATTCTATCACTCACCTAGTGAGGACCTAGTGATGTCTCCCGAAGGTAGGGTTCAGTTGAGCATCCCGCCATTGCAACTCATACCTGTTGGTCCCTGGCGGCATCCCTCATCTGTGGCCTTTGATTTTCGGTGCACTTCTTTAGTGATGCAACGTTCCATTCTTGGTAGGACAACATCACTGTGATTGGAATGTGGATAACCTCTGGAGACAACCGCACCAGTGTTGAGACTAGGGAATCACCAGCAAAAATCAACAAGAACAAACAACCAGCAGCTGACTTGTAGGAACCTCGGGCTACACTGCTGCACAAATCAGTGCAACCAATGTGAAACACCCAAGTCTTGTGGTGCCATACCATGTAGGTATTCCCTGTTCATGGGTTCTGGTGTAGCCAAGAAGCGCGGTACCGCAATGTACCACCCTAACCAAACAGAAAAAACTCTTGTTGAGTGATGCATTGATGAGTCCTATGGTGATATAACAGTGGATATGACTGAACCCTCTGAAGTTGGTACGTATCTGTGGACAGAATCCAGCAGTGCAGCAGTACAGGGTTAGCCATGGTTAGCCTATTGATAGTAAGTGGCACACCCAACCAACTAATCCAGCCACACTCAGTTTCTGAACCATGATCAATTAATAGTCAAATTAGTTGAATATTGTTAAGGACCATTAACCGTCATTCATCACCATGAACATTTTTGTAAACACAAGGAGGTTTCTCAAAATAGGGGACCCCAAATCATCCAAGTCATTAACCATTTATAGTAATAAACCCACATAAGCCCACCATAACTTGGTGGGTCCCCAAACTGGCTGGGTCGAAACCACCCCGTAGTCGACTCTCCCGCCATGCGAGAGCCATCTGCGCGTCTGGCAGGTGACGAACTCGGCGAGCCTTGGCTTTCGGAAAGGTCGGTGGCGAAGCCGGAGCACATCAGCTAGATGGTTTTAACTATCATGGCTAATTTATAGTTAATAATAGCTGGTTAATAGTTAACAATAGGGGATGATAACTATATAATAACTAATTTTAGGGTATATATTTATATTTACATATACCAACTATACGGCCATGGGTCAATATGAACCAACCAATAACTAGCTGGTTTAATGATGGTTAATAGTAGGGGATGATAACTAGCAACTATACAGGATATATACCAGCTATATATGGCCATGGGTCAAGCAGTTAACCAACCAACTAATGGTGGATAATAACCAACAAATTCATAGGGAAACCAATGGTTAATGATGGGGAACCAGGGGTACGGGGTTTTGACCCACTGCCATATTTTGGTTTCTCAGAATAGGGGACCCCCAAATCATCCTATAGCCTATATTGGTTATTTCTAGTGAGAAACCAAGAAATTTGTGGGGTTCACTATTTGAGAAACCACCATATTTTGGTTGGGACACTATAATATGGCAACCAACCATATTCAGAAGTATGTAAGCTAGTATACCAAGCAACCAACCATGTTTTGATTAAACACAAAAATCACAAATGATATGGTTGGTATACTAGCCTACTCCTTAATACCCAGCTTGATAAAATGTAAGGTTAATGGCGGTTTCAACTAGGTGACAAATACTGGGCAAATTAAAAGAAAGTATTTGATTAAGGATGGTTCGTATTTGCTAGTGATGGACAATGATGGTTAGGACTGCTTGATGTTTGATCTCAACAAGTAGTTTGTTGGTTTCTAATGGTCAAGGGTAGGGAATGATAACCTTCGATGATTAATTAAGTTCAACTGCCATGGTTGGTGGTTTGATTGACATGTTTTTTGCCTAATGTTTGGGATGGTTGGTTGTGGATGTTTTTTTCATAGGGGAAATTACCAAGCTGGGATGGGGCTGCCCTGGGGTTAGGTTTGCTGGGAGAATCCATGGTAAATAATTCACATGAGACGCGAGGTATATCAACTGTTATTGCTTGGGGGGAACAGGCCAAGGTATATCCATGCTTGTGAATCGCTGATGTTGGGCAGCCCTGAATCACTCGGGCTGTCGCATGCGACTCTCAGACTCCGTTTCCTGCCCTTTCTGAATCGATCCTTCCTATCTTTGAAAGGTTTGTTTGATGTAAACCACTAATCCTGGATCATAGCAGGGTTAGAGATAGACTTCGCTAGGTTTAACAAGGAATCTCAGCCTTAGATAGCCTTAGATCTCGGCAATGCTTGCATCCATTCAGCCCAGGGGGTCTAACCACCGGCGTTACGAACCCCAAACCACCGACCACCTGGCGCTTGCCAAGGAAGGTGGCTATGTGAAATGGGGCCTTGAGCAACAAGTCTTTGCCGCAGTGTTGCCTTGGCAGCGCCGTGCGTGGAAGTTGGTTTTCCTGCAGAAGTGGACTGAATGGTTGACCGGCAATATTGGGTGATTCTTCAGCTTCAAGTATCAGAGATGGCTTCAGTGTGAGGTTCACTCTGTGGCTTCCCATTTTTGCTTCGAAACATGGCTGTGTCGGAAAGCAGCCCATCAGACTTCTTGAAACAACTGATCCTGCGCATTGTCGTTCTGTTGTTGACCTTATGGACGTATCATTTGGTGTTGGATTTCTTCGTCCATTTGGCAGTGCCACAGGGCATGATGGTTTGAAACAGGTGTTTCCGCTTGAGAATTTGGGCTTATATTCTGTTGGTTTGGACAGGTGTCAAGACTTAGCTTATCTTTTGGATGACTATCATCCTGTGATCCGCCCAATCACCCCACACCTTTGTTGATGGCCCAACGATGCTTGCCCCAACGGCGCCGGTGGGTTTCCCGTCGCACCAAGCACTTCGGTCTCAGACTTGGCTCATGAGATCTGAGTGGCAATTCTGCTTGCCGCTGCTTGCTTTGGTACACTGTGTTATTGTAGGGCATTGAACATGTGGCTTGAGTCATAGACATAAATTACATATATATATATATATTTTTTTTCATATTCCCATATATAAATGTATATCTACCAACATATATCAATCCATTCAATCCACTATACATTGCTACTGATGGTCCGGAGAGACAACTCTATCAATTGACTATATGTTACATATAGTTATGAATTATGACAACGACATACAACAACTGTACATGTTTTTGTATGTACATGTTATGATTTGTCTACTGTACATGTGTTCATATTTTTCTACCGTAAATCACAGCGTGAAATCCCTTGATTTCACTGGGACCGGGTGCTCCTCCGTGGCCATCCTGGTGATAACAGCTCACTGGACCGGTATTCCACGGTGAGGTGCATGGCTGGCCATGCCGGGGGTGCACCCAAAGATTGTTACTGCTTGGTGGTTTGAAACGTTTAACCATGGTTGATAATGGTTAATAGGGATTAATAAGCAACAATGATGTGGTTAAACAACTACTTGTTGCATTGTTTATTTGCTTGAAACATTGTTACATGGGCTTACATGGCAGGTGACAAGCAGATCTTGTTTGTTAAGATTTGTTCTGCGACTGTAACCAGACTAAAGGTCTCTATTGATCAATAATCACTGGCTGGTGTTTTTAAACATTTCCTATTTTCGCAAGTAATCATTAACAAATGGTTGGCTGACTAATATTTTTCAAAGGGGTTGAAACCACCAACCAGGTTAGGATCTCGATGTGGCACAACTTCCCAGCTGCCATTCGAGGTTTTTTGTGATCTTTCCATTTGGCGTGCTCTATTTGCTCTTCTCTGGGCGCTTCGGTTGGTGGCACCTTGACACCAACTTGTTTGGAGACAGAAATCTGCGAACATAATTCTTCCGTGGCTATATTTAATCATGGTTCGCATTCCAAGATGAGGTATCTTGTTTCATTTCTTGTTGAGGCTGTGGCAAGTGAACATCTTGAACAACTCACAGAATCACAGGTACTGGTACTGTTGCACTGTTCCTCAACCTGTTTGTGGCTAGCTTGGTACAACTCGTGTCCACAGTCAGGGATACCACCAGCGACAACGCTTTCTTTGGGGCTGCGCGGGGTGTGTTGAAAGGGGGCTCCAGCGGCTGGACCCGTGGCTGGTGCAAGGAACTATGGACTGGATGGCAAAGAACTCACAGCGGAGGATTGTTTTCGGGCGCACCTTGCAGGTGGTTCTCTTGGCTTACGAGGTGAACCCATTCCTGCGATATTGGTTCAGCATGTACATCCACAGGGGTTCAGTCAAACAGCAGAAGTATTCGATATGGGAGATCATTGAAAAGCAGCGTTTTTTCGAGGCACCTGTTCCGGGAAACAATCATTTGGGGGTTCCCTAAGTCCATTGAAACTGTTGGTTGGCTATGGCTTTACAGGTTTTGTCACTGGGTTTGTCATCACTAGATACTGGGAGCAGCTGTTGCTGAGCAGTTCCGGCAGGAGTACAAGAAGGCCAACAAGGTGGAGAAACCAACCTGGGGTCGTTTTCCGTGGGAGTTGGACGGCGACTTGTACAAGAAGTGAGATCCGGCGACCCTGCAGAAGTCCTGCACTTGAAACACATGTTAGTGTATCCAAAAAAAGGAACTCCTCCCAGATGTTGGCGTATCCTCCATAGTATGCATACCTTCCACCAGCATTGAGATGATCATAGCGAAGCTTGAAAAAACCCACGGTTTAACCGTCGGACTCAAAGTTGAAGGATAGATTTTCCTAGCTATATGTTCTTCCCACTGGGATAATCCTCAAAATGGAGGGAGTTGTGAAGCATTGATACCGAGCAGTTGAGCACTGGCAACTCGAGTGACTAAAACACCAGCTTGTTAGCGGCCAGCTTACCAGCTTCCTCTCAAAGCATAGCCGTGAGGCAGAAGAAATGATGGTTTTGTTTTGGAGTTACTGTTTGTATCACCCTGTGTTCGGAAATCAAGTGGCTGTGGTTGTTAAGGAGTGAGTATCGCAGGACTGAAAACAGAACTTGATGAAGGAATGCCCACTTGCCATAAACACACAATTGTTCCAGCACATGTGAATTGAATGAAAAGCCTCCACTCACTACAAGGATGTCAATACTTGATTCGACATAGCCTAGCCTTTGAAATTTCACTTGTCACAAGATGTTCAGAGGGGCGATGCTGTTTCTGCAGGAACGATGCGTTTCCTTTTTTTTCGAAGTGCATGAAGTACGGACAACCACGCATTTGGGATGTGTTTTGAGTGGTGGGCACAGCTGCCAAACCAAGCAACAGAGAAGAATGATGACGAATGCACCTTTCATGGTGCTGCGCAGAATCGCTTTCTTTTTAAATGAAAAAAGAGAAGCGCAACGTGTCTTCAGTTGTGGTTGTGATCGGTTGTAGTTCACCAAGCTCAAGTTTTAAAGGGAGATCGACAACACTGAATCTCCCCGAGTTCCACGGAAAATCGTTGGTGTTCCTGTGGGTGCTGTAATAAATTCTGTGGATCTAACATGGAGAGTTGAACGTTTGATTATTCCATGAGCCGTTTTGTAGAATTGCTGCCGCTTGCTTGTGGGCCCTTGTGTGGTATTTGTGTTGTTCCTTCAGATGATGAATGAAATTGTTTCACACTGAATTGGTATAGAGAACTTGTACACACTCAATCACAGAGCTCTGTTCATTGATTTGGTTCATCGTTTCGCATCTCTTCATTCATCAGGTGTAGTAACTTGGTTCACACCCCAAGCGTTTCGACACAGCAAAAAACGGCACCCAGGGCTGATAGTCGACTGCGCTGGTGATAGGACCCGACCCTAGATGGACGAGTTGAGATCATCATGGGATCATCAGCAACATGGCTGTGGGTCAAAACCCTGTACCCCTGGTTCCCCTATCATTAGCCATTATTTTCCTTATGATTTGGTTGGTCATTATAAGCCATTATTGATGGTTAAGAGCTTGACCCATAGCCACATGGGTTGTCAGCAATTTTGGAGTAGCCTATAGTGCAAGGTTTCACCCGGCCGCCTTCGTTCGGCCGAACATGCTGGACGGTTGATGGTCGGATTTTGGCCACGAATCTATAGCAGCTCATGGATTGCTACATAAACCTGCTGTGATTGGTGATTCTTGGTCAGCATTGATGATTGCTACATGAAGCTGCTGTGATTGGTAAGATGTATGAAGCGTATAGATTGTTGATTCTCAGTCAGAATTGGTTAGTTGGTTCTTGAGGCATGAACCTGCTAGACAGACATTATCACGGCTTTGGAAGACTAACCTGGCACTGGACATAGAAAGAACTGATTTCCAACCAGAAATGCTGATTTGTTCATTGCCAGCTTCGTTTACCAGAGAATAACAAAATAACCATTATCAAAAAAATGCTATAGCATGGTTAATCATTATAAACCACCATTAATCAGTGGTTGACCAGTAAACTGTGATGGATTAGCCACTGATTCGCCAATGTATTGGTGCATACCATCACTATCCATTACAAACCATAATTTAAGTTTCAATCATTATTAACCATTGGCGAACCATTGATATACCATCAATACACTATTAATGAACTACTATGATATACCATAAATGACCCATTCATTATAGAATCAAAATATCATTCAACCAAGATACCAGAACAAGCCTCATGGTTATTCAAATACCGTTCATTCCCCAAGGTATTCAGATCAACCAATGTCGGTCGTATCTTGAAATTTCAGCCTTGCAGGCCATGCTGGGCATGGAGATCTGGGAGGCACCACCGGACTACATGGTCCCACCATGGACCGAAGTTAGGATTGGTTGATGGCAAGAAATGTCAAGGACACAAGGATAGAGAATGATAGGGATATTATAAGATGATTGATCCAGATATAATACCCAGATCAGTTTTTGAATCGAGGATTGGTGGTTTAAGGACTAGGGAAGCGGCATGATTTTGGTAGTTGTTAGGTTAAAGTGTAAACTACAGATTGTCCCAAAACTGATTGTGTGCCATGGATGTATCACTGCTACTTTGTGTACCGCCAAAGCAGATGACAAAGTTTGAGAAGAACAGCATAGAACAGCCATTCATTTTGGACAACAACCATATCAGGAAACACTACGTACAATCGCTGAATTATCGCCATTTGGGAAGGATGTCAAAGCCATAGGAACAAGGAATCAACCATACCACTGAGTGGTTGTCCCTTTCTGGGTTGGAAGCCATCTCCCCTTTGGGACCTCTCTCTTCTTGGACATATTTTCACATGAATTCACACCATGATGAACAAACATACTTTGTAGCCTTGGGTTCTCGTTCTTCATTATTGCTATTGCTATATGGGCGGGTACGCCCGAAGGTCAGCTGGAGCCATGTCGCACCATGTCATGTCATATATGTATACATATATATATATACATCTGTGTGTGTGTGTGTGTGTGTTTGTGTTTGTGTTTGTGTACCTACACCAACTTACCCAACTTACCCAACGAGCACCAGCGCGTCTTCAGCAGCTCGCCGTAGCGATGCTGTGAGGCATCAACCAACGTGGCAGAATTCTATGCCCCGAGCCAGGTGAGATCTTGGTGGGGACCCCCAACCTGCGATCCACTGGTGATTATCGCCTGCAACCATCAGCAGTAGTGGCTCCTTGGTGTTTTTTCTCTTGCTGCTGGTGATTGCTTGTGTATTTGTGGCTTTGTTTGGTTCATTTGCTGCTTCTTCATGCTGGGGAATGGTGTTTTTCATGCATGTTTTTTGTTCAAGCTTGCCGGTTCGGATGGGAAAGTGTCAACCTTGCAGTGATTTGTGATCTGTCGCACTAGCTACTTGTCTTGGTGGAGACACATGCCTCATCGTGGTTTTAAATGCTTATATAGTCCAGGAAAGCTGTGCCAGAAGCCAGGAAAGCGACACGTGGGTGCTGCAAAAGTCCCATCTGGAAGCCAGTGACGACGTAACATGGCCATGGCTCCCCTCTCAAGAGTGGTGAGTGTGGCCTCTGGCGCCGATCTTCTCATGCGAAAACCAACAAATCCTATGACGGGACAAGCTGCAGATGTGAAACAGCTGCAGAACTTGGGTGGTTGTGTTGTAGCAACATGCAACAGGCCTGTGTCTCATGTGCAACTGAGTGCCACTTCCCCGCTATCAGATTCTTTGACTGCTCAAGGAATACCAATGAAGTGATTGCAATACACAAATACAATCAAGCGAAGTCCTTCATTATCATTCAGAGTGTTCTTTTCCTTGACATCTTATCGGGTCCATGATCATTGCTGTTCTTTTTGCAGGTAGTTAGCAGCCCATCATGTCGGAGGAAGATGAAATTATTTGCCGTTACTGCTTTGGAGGCACTGAGGATGGAGAGCTGATCTCTCCTTGCAAGTGTGCTGGTGGGCAGAAGTTTGTGCATTTGAAGTGTCTCCGCCAATGGCAGCGGATGGTCTTAGTGACACAGCCCACACACCCAGCGTTCTATGACCGGGACCTCAGGCATCAAACCTGCAATGTTTGCAAGTCCGAATTCACCTGTGCTCCACCCACCCGCCATGAACTCATGGCATCCTTCACTGGACCCGAGATCGCAGCCCTGATCGATGTTGGATGCATCATTGCTTCACACGAAGCCTTCTCTGCAGAGTTGGAGCGAAGCCTCGCCACCATGCCACCCATCATGAGACCACGTAGCAGCTATGACCACTGGATTCGAGGTGTTTTTCTGATTACACAAGTTGAGCAAGATGAAAATCAGCTAACTGTCGAAGTGGATTCTGAAGCTATGCTTCAAAGAGTCCGCGCCAAAATGGAAGGTCTCAGTCTCACTTTGCAGGGTCGAAGATGGCGTGTGGCAGCAAAAGAGCAGCTGGAAGGCGTGCAGGATGATGCACTTGCCCAAGCCTTTGCAGAATTAAAGGCCCCCTGCACGCTGGTGTTGGAGTCTGATGAGCCTGAAAACTGTGGCAATGACCACGTAGTCGCTGTAAACTTGACGAGACCTCTGGATGCTCCCCCTGAAACGGGGCTGATCGAAATGGCATATCGGAATGTTTGCAAGAAGTATCGAAAGGCACGATCCGTGGAGATCACTCACTTCATTGGCGGACCATGCCAAAATGATGAGTTGATGTGGTGCATTGTGCTTGGCGGCGGAGGTTGTGGATGGACAGTTCTCCAAAATCTAACGCAAGCCATTGAACTGGCCTTCAGTCGAGCAGCAAAGCGTTCTGACGCTGAAGGAGAGATTCACGGTGGCCAGACGGTGCGGCTTAAAGACTTACAGGGAGCTGCTCACCTCAACGGCGAAATTGGCCTCGCCCTGCGCTTCAATGCGGAGTCTGGCCGATGGTTGGTGCGCTTGCGCAATGGAGAGGGCAAGCAGCTGCGGCCAGTGAACTTGGAGGGCCTCGAGGGCTCAAGTGGTCGAGTCTTTGCAGTGTGGGGCGATGCCAGATGGTCACGTGCGCAACTGTTGGGTGAGATCGCCAAGGGCGACTGGGGATTGTGCAGAGCCAATATTGGTGACCTGACCTCGAGCCCACAAGAACGCTGGACTGTCACCAATGGGCGCCTGGCTTTTGCACCAATCACAGAGATGACTGAAAGCTACATGAGGGAAGCGCAGCGAGAGATGAATGCTGCTAGACAGACTGTGCAGATGCATGCAGAGCCAAGAGAGGTTGAAGATGAGCAGGTTCCCCCGATCGAGGATGCATCAGCTACTCCAAGAACAGCGTCAGACCAGGAAATGGGGTACCCCCTGCCGAACCAGGAATAGACCTCGACATGAGGAAAAATAATGATGCGGACTGCGAGCATGCACTGCATTTTGTAATCAGGGTTCATGACGGTCAACTGTCATCAACGGTTTGTAACAAACTGCCTGCCTTGTTTGATCTTGTTTGGAAAGTGCCCTGAAGAGATCTGAAGAGGGAGACCATTGACCATGAAACCTGGCTGAGGTCCAAACTACCAAAGAAACGTGAGCGGGAAAGCCCAGAGTAGGGATGGGCGCTGGTGGTTTCCATGAGGATTTCCTGCATCCTGGCTGCTTGGACAGCTCCAAAACGTCGTTATTGATTCTCCTTCTACCATTTTCTGGCTGGTGGTTTCAACCAGTTTTCGTTATTTTCCCACACAAATGAATTGAATGGATGATACACATGGTTCATTGGTTGACAAACATTTTTCCATATGGGTGGTTCCTACCAACCAATTTTGAGTTTCTGTGGAAGGTCGATGTTTGCAAAGACCAGGAGTAATGTCCCGGGTATTGCCTCAGCCACGTACCATGTCAGAATGCACCACAGGGCTCGGTTCGGCCAACTTGTCCCCCTACCTTAGGGATCCTTAGGATTCCTTAGGGGTATAGTCACATTTTATCTAGGTGTTTTTGTTCCTGGTGTTTTTAACCACATGCACATTGCATTCCTACCCAAGCAAAAGACTACAGGAAAGCATAAGAAAACTACAGGAATATTTTTGTGGAAGCGTTAGATGGCTATTAGGGAACCATAAGAAGGCTATAGGTGGCTTTGGGGAACCATGAGAACTCCACAGGAATATTTTTTGTGGAATCTTGGATGGCTAATTGTACAAGAAAACCAGAGGAACACCTTGGGGGAATGCTTGCTTTGGGGAAAGATCAATATCATCAGCATCAGAACAGCAGTCTGGATATGTTTTGGTAGCTGGTGGCTGTGGGAAACCGATAGGATAATCACACAGGAATATCATAAGAGACCGAGTAGATAGCCAAGGGAAACCGTTAGAAAACCACAGGAATACCATTCAGGAACGATCAGATAGCAAAGGGGTTTTATTAGAAGCCTTGCTACAGGAGAGCTATTGGAGGATGGTCAGGTAGGTACGGGAAACCATTGACAGAATACGATAGGAATACCACATGCGGGAAATCGCAAGGAAACCATAGGCATGTAACATGTACTAAAATAAAAGATAAATATATACTGTAAACTGTAAGCCTTATATGAGCCTTGCCAATGCCAACCCTAATGGTTTCTTCCAACTACTTCTAGGCTAGTAGGGAACCATAGTTAAGGAAACCGAAGGCATCACCAACATCAAAAACTATGAAAAACTCATCTACACATAGAAGAGTCCCAACCTAGAGGTTGTCCAATCCGAGTTTTTGTTTAATTAACGTGGATGTTATTCTAAGGTTTTTTCTGAGAAAACATTTGATCATCAAATGATGAAGTACAAAACCGGGATTTTTGGCTCAGCTGGTGGTTGTTTGATTTGAAGGGCTTGTTTAATCCAGGGTTTGCGTGTGTTTTGTTTGGCATTTGCATGGTTCATCATATGCCGTGCGCATGCCTTTGTAGAAGCAAGTCAAAGGATGAATGGTTTTGAAGTGGGATACCCATGTGTCAACACATCAAGTACCCTGAGCACTGTCAGGGAACCCATCGCCAAGTGCTCCTATACGCAAAAGCTTGCCAGGAAAGTAGCAGAAATTGCTGGTCCATCGGCACTATGGCCACTTGGCAGAAGTTTCTAAGGCATAACTCGCGGGTGGGTCCCTTGATGATTATTGACTGAAAGTGAAAGAAATGTCAGATCCCTCATCCACCGATGCTTGAAGGAAAACAAAATCAGTTTTGTTTGTGCGGCTTGCAAATTCATCTGAAGGTAGGGTTTGCATTGCCATATGAGTGTGACGAATGGCCAACATGACCAGATGTTTTTTGTTTTGCTCCGCAGAAACACTTGAACTCTGGTTTGCAAGTGCCCAGGGGCTATCCCAGAATCAAAGAGAGACATCTAAACAGCACATGATTGTTGATCGTTTATACAGCTGGCACCGCAGTCAGTTTTTCTTGATCCAATTGTTTCTGAATCCGGATTTGGTGTTTTTGATTCCCCCCTCCATGTCATTGCCCGCTGCACGATGAAGCACATGATATTATCACAATGGCAGCGTGTCCACGACGACCATACGCTAATACTGTAATTATGCATAGTTGAGGTAATATTATGATGGATTTCCCATCCTCATAGGGACGCCATTGAATCGATCGAATTTCGATTGCAGTAGAGGTAGCCCTGCCCCTCAAGCAATGGAAAGGTCCCCGATCGTGCCTCCAAGGCTGTTACCGTGCCTTGCTGTTCCTGAAGGTGGGAATGCTGCTATGCAGCGGCTTGATTGGAGCGTGGTTGCCTTTTCAAATGTATTTCCTGCAAGCAAACTACTTCACTATCTGGGGGGTTTTCTCAATCCATAGGGAACCCCCAAAGCGATAAATGGTTGATAAAGTATGAATTGGGGCTACTCTTATTTTGAGAAGCCTCCATATGTGTGCCTTGGTAACAACTGAACTCGTTGAACATCGTTGAACACTCACCCTGAAGAGAGTTCACGTTAGACGTCCTTGAGCGCTGCTGCAACCTTTTTTTCCGAGAGACGTCTATGGTTGACGATGGCATCATGTTCGGTTGTCGACGCTGTTGTTTTTGCAGCGGATAAAGTTCAACTTGTTTGCCATGTGCCCATGTAGAGCTGTAGAAAGTGGGAAACAGCATTCCCAAAGCAAAGTGATCATGTGCTCTGACAGAGACACAACAGGATTATCTATAGATAGTGCGTTTTGGTTGATTTCCTTTTGAAAAATAACAACTACCGGAGATGGTGGAGGATACCCATGGTTTCTAAAAAAGATACAGAACGATTCCAACTACTGTTGCTTATTCTCCGCTCTGACAAACCCGATGTCGATCATTGAAAACCACCTTTTTCAATCTTACTTAAAAACCAATGCCATCCTTAGTCACAGTTACAATCTACACCATCTAATCCTATGGTGTTGATAGTACTATGTTACTAAGCTACTAATCAATCCTATGTTACTTAATTAGCTACTAACAACAATCCTAAAGCAAATAACTACTAATCAATTCTAACAATCAATCCTAAGCTACTAATCAATCCTAATGAATCCATCCCATCCCATCATCCCATCATTGTGCAAGCCATTTCAGCTACAGGTGCAGGTCCTTCCGCAGCAGAGCTGCGATTGTGTTTGACAATTCGGCGCCTCGCGGAACCCTATGCTGCCAGGGTGCGGATGGATGGGTACCACATCCAGCCCTGCTGAAGATGAACAGGTTGTAATGGGGAGTAATGCTTAATAATGGTTAATGATTGTGATAAAGTAGTTTTTGAGATTACTGTAACCAACGATTAAATACGATTAACAGATTGGTTGGGGAATGTGTTGGTGGTTGATGGTGCTTCGCAGTTGTTCACCAGTGTTTGAAGAACGGTTCTTATTCTTGGTGAATAAGTTCTCAAATACTTAAATCACTTAAAGGATACTCAAAGGATAGTTGTCACATGTCCCAAAAATTGAAGTACCAAGAAAAACTCTTGCTCCAAAACATCCAAAACATTCACATACATCTCCCATTACTGGTGGTTCTTGGTGGTTATGTTACCATCATTCATGGTCATGGTGGTTACACGCGGGTTTCCCTCATCAGCTAGGTAAGCCAGTTCACTCAAGATGCCACTCCTTCGCAATGGTGCTGCATACGAAGGGGATAGCTGAATAATGACAAATAATGATGGCTAGTCAACAACAATCAATAATGATCAATGATGGTCCAAAAGGGCAAATGATGATTCACAATGTCGAAAAAAATGCCAACGATATGGGGGTAAGCAAAATGATAACCAGCATCCCAGTTGGTCCTTTCTATTGTTTCCATGTGTGCCTTGGATAAGGCTCACAGATTGCATTGATGCGTTACATGCATTGTGTGCTTTCATAGGACGATATATATCCAAGTGGTGGTTTCTCAAGCCACCGGGAACCCCACAGTTATGGATGGTTTCTTACTATATCTTACTATAAATGGCGAATAAACTAGATGATAACTGGGGGTACGCCATTGAAAGAACCCACCAAATAGATCCGGAGCTTTGTCCGTAGACGTAAACCTATGTTGGAAAGCTTGGCACTAAGTCTCGGTTATGCTGGGATTCGGATGGTTCGAGCTGGTCAGTTGTTCAAACTTAACAACTGATGTTTTCCATCACTTTTGAATAATGATCTAGTTGGTGGTCTATTTTTTTTTCAAGAGTGTTTGGAATAGTCGGTTGCTTAATCAACGATAATTACTATTTTTCATAGGCTTTGAAACCAGTGATGGTTGGGCCTCCGGTGGTCATTTTTCCCATCCTTTCCAGCCGCTTTGGCACAGGGTTTCTACCCTACAAGTGGTGCCAGCAATCTGCTGGCAGCTGTGGCGTGGCGCGTGCTGCCATGTGGGGTCTGTCAGATTTGGGGTGTCGGAACCGTGGCGGGTCATGCTTAGGAATCGAAAGTGGGTGAGTAGAACCGGAGGCAAATGTGGTTTATTATGGGTAGTGAATGATGGTTAATAGTTGGTAAATCGATACATAATTGATTGATTAGTTAATTGATGGGTTTTTAAGGATTGATAAGGCCTGGGCAATGATCAATCATAATGAGCAAGCCGGTCTACAATACGGGAATGGCCTATCAAAAAGTGAGGGGACGGGGCAATACAAGGCCTACAAGAGGCAGGTCAACATGGCATGGATTTTGTCATGTTCGTAGGGGAAAAGGATACTGACTTCCAAGCAGGTGGTGGTAGAGGGTGATTCAAATCCTAGAAGTGGCGTTTGCTTCATTTGTGCCAATTGTGCCGACCGCAGTTTTTGACAGCTGAAAATGGGAACTGAGAGCCATTTGGATTGCACGCAGAGATTGTACGCAAATACATATTGTAACACATTGCCACTCATGAAGTTACTTGTGTACATCAAAGTGGAAAGATGAATTAACTCAAATGGAAATCATACATGCACAGATGAGATCATAAAGGTGTGTGGGCAGACTTATGTTCACACTTGGACATCTACAAAGATGTTTACACACAAAGTTTGCCCGTATATATTCACAGAGATCCGCGGACTCACGCACACATACACGCATAGAAATGTACAGTATTTGCATTGATTCCACATGTATCCACTTGCATTATGCAATGGATGTATGCCTGCACTTGGACATCTTATACGACGAACAATTTGGTGGTTTCTTCAAATCGGGGGTATCCTCACATAATCCACTATAAGTTGTTTATAGTTGTAAACCAACCAATTTTTAGGGTTCCCTATTTTGAGAAACACCCATCTATGAAAGTCGCCCAAGGCCTTCGAAGTTACATGGAGGCACCTGAAACCTCCACAGCACCATTGGCTGTTATGTCCGGCGGCCCGGTGCTCACCAGGGGCTATCCATGGCTCGGGTGGGACCATGAGGGATCCCTCAACCAGCCAAAACAAGGCAGTTGCTTGGGGGAAACATAACCAGCTCTGAGGGTACCCAGCGATATCAGGATGGGGTATGATTATCATGAATCACATGAAGCGTGGAATTTCCCCTGTCGGCCGGCCCCCTTGTTGAAGATAGGTTCCTCCAACTCTAGAATTATACTTATGTACATGTATATATTATGTAAATATATTTGTTTATAATATATGCTGACTATCAAATCATATTACAATACATGTTAGTGTTTTAAACTACATAAGATCATACTTCAATATAATATGTGTGTTATTAATCTATATTAGTCAATCTTTGCCATACATTATTTGTATTATACATTTATATACGTATATATATTTATATATATATATATATATTTATATGTGCTATTAATTCATCACTTGCTGTTGTAACTGCGCAAGGGTGACTCATGATGACCCCAATGATTACCGAGAAAAACGATGCTTGAACGGCTCTACAGGTGATAGACATCCGTCCATCTCAGGCCGATCCAGCGGATCTGAGCAGCGCGGTGTGATAGCAATGTGCCCATGAATGGTCCAAGCAATCATACATGAAATGATAGCAATGTGCCCATCCCATTTGCCAATTAACCACCACAAAGGATGGGCATACATGGTTCATTTTTGCGACCATCTTTCATACCCATACAAAAAAAATACAAAGGAGAATGAACCACGACATTTGCCCTGTGGAAGCATCACCGTAGTGCTATGAATTCATATATCATTACCCAACGGTCGGATAGGGTCGGGGGGTTAGTGCTGTACGCCACGTTATATCCTTCAGGAAGAACCTCCTGATGCGCAGCTTGCGTTCTGAGGAATTTGGTGGTGCATGTTGCCGGCGGCTCCCAGGGGTGATCGTCCCACATGTGGTTAGGAATTCTGCTTGTATGATTATCCACATAGTAACTGGTTATTTACCATGGTAGTAGCTACCATAAGTGGGATATACCCTTCATAGATGGCTTGTAACCGTGGTTACTAACCACTTACCAACTGGGATGATCATCCAAGTCGTAGGGAATTGGGTACAGGGAGCATCATCGATCATTAACGTCCAAACTGATCCGCTGGTGGAAAATCTGCCGAATCATCAGAGTTGAAAGTCTCACTGATCTTCTGTTATATGACCTACAGTGGGTTTGCCCAAAAATGATGGCGCCTTACATCCAACCTACAATAGTCACTATCAGTCGGGAAACCAGCAGTTTTGGTAGTACTCCATTTTTCACAAACCTACTGTTTCCAGGAGACTCGCCAGTATTCGCCAGTATTGAACAAATATGTTTGTTGGACATCAAACGTTTTTTTCAAACTGAGCGACAATATTTTTGATAGATGGTGATCATTGGTGATCTATTTGGTCAACATAGTGTTTGATTTCAGTAAGTCATATGGTTCTGATGTGGCCAACCAGACTCGTCGCGGAGATGAGTGGTATTGAGTGGTCATGCTTCGCTGCTGCGTAAGCGTTTGGTTCCGGTGTATGGCTCAGTTTTTGTAAGCGTTCGCGTAGCTGCTGAGAACTGTGTCAAACTTGTCAACCGTTCGGTAAGGACTGCTTCCGCGTTGTGGTGCCAGTTCATTGTTGTTCCCAGCCATTCCTTCGGGTTTTGAGTGGAAGGGTGCTGGTAACCTACAAACACGCCATGAGACAACCTGGAAAAGTCTTTTGGTTTTTAGCAGATGTATCGGCATCAAATATCATCTGATTCAATGGAGCTGAACCAGCTGGGATGATGAGATTTGACTACTTCGTGTGTGGACACAACAGCGGCACTGTACATTCAACTGCAGCTGGTTGGCTTTGTACTTGTCCCCGTTTCAATCATCCAGATATGCCATGCATGGTATATTCGTTTGGGTCATTTTCTGGGTAGACGGGTGTTCTCAAAAAGGTGGTACCACCAAAATCATCCAATATTAAAAGTAACACACCAGCCATTTTTGGGGTCCCCTACTTTGAGAAACCACCATATAGATGTCGAGTAGATGTTAGCAAAAACCATACATGGAGCATTTTGGCTAACAATTTTTGTACCCTACAGCAGTGATGAAGATCCTGCTGCCGAGGTGTGTGCTGCGTGCATCTCTTTGCCACCACCGACATTTAGTTCAGAGGATCGGATGGATGAAGGAACCAGGTGATGGATTTTGGTTGAGCAAGGGCTGGTTGACCTTCTTGTTGTTTTGTTGTTGTTGTTGTTGTGGTTGTTGTTGTTGTTGTTGTTGTGCTTGTAGTGCTTGTGCTTGGTCGTTTCTTGATGATCATGCATTGATCATAGTATCATATGGTGCCATGAACTGTCTTTTTTTGCTCTTCAGGATTTGTCCAGCAACATTTGTTCAATCCAAAAGGACCCGCAGCTTTGTCAATGCAGAACGAATAGTACATATCATCATTTAATAATCATTCATATATAAATATGTGTGCATTAAACAATTAGAATACAAAATCAAGATGTATTAACGCACAGTATTTCACACACAGTTTCAGACAGCAAGACCTTTGATGAAAGGTCTGATGAAGCTCTCAGACCCCAAGACCTTACGGTTTCAAATCCTCGTGGTGGAATTTGTTACAGTTAAGTTACAGTTGAGCAATACTGTAGTTTGTGTTTTCTCAAACTAGGGGTCTCAAAGATATGGATGATAGATTGTATACTTATATACATATATACATATTTATATATATATATATATATACAGTATATACATTTATCTATACTATAAATACTCAGTCAACATTTGATGCTTTCGGCATCCCTTATGGCTTGAGAAACAGCCACTTGGGCATTTCATCGCTTTTCCACTGGCCAACCCTATGACGGAACTGACCCAGGACCATGTTGCCATGATGAGTTGGATGGCCCCCAAAGCTGTGGAGTCCAGCAGGTGGTACAGTGGTTGTTCAATGGCTGGACCACTGATCATCATGTTGGTTCTTAATGTGTCTTAATGCTGTTGTTTCAATTACGGTGGTTTGTTCTCAATGCTGTTCATCTTTTAACCATGCTGATTGGTTTTTAATTCTGTTTGTTTTTTCTATCCTGTCATTCTTTACTCATCAGCCATGACTAGGGGCCATTAAACATGAACCGTCACTAAGCATCGTTAACATCTCCCCCTTCCGACGGAGGCCACTGAGCCCTTGGAGCCCTCTGGCGATTTGTCCGGGGACCCAGGATGGAGAGGTGACGACATGTAAAGCTTGGGACTTTAGGATGGCTTTGCTGCAGAAACCTTGAGACTTTAGGATGGGTCAAATTTCTTGCAAAGAAGGAGGAATGGATGATGAAAAGTGGTGATCGGAGTATGGAGCAATATTGAAATTCATGTTTGTTTATCCGTCGGTCTCTCTGTTTGGCCTTTGTTCTATGGCCATGGCCAGCATGACTGAACCGAGAAGAATCCTTCTGAACACCAATTTGAGAATGAGAGAGAGAGAGAGCACAATTTAGGTTTTTTGAATGTTTTTTATGTGTGCAAAAAACCTGAATATTTCCAATTTGGTATGATTATAATCAGGTCCCATTGTTTTTTTTGTATTCAGGGACCATCATTGAATACAATCAATTTGTATAATGGACCAGACATAACCAATTATATACAGGAAATAAATTGTACAAATACAACCAATTATTTATCTAGCCTGTATGCTTATCCAATCCTTTTTATTCAAATAGACCGGCGCATCCAGGGACCTAGGCATAAGGGTAGCTGAGCCCCCAAATCATGACGTCAGTTGAACAGTTTCCCACCCTGTTGATCGTGGTCGTCGCTTCGTTACTGGGTTCGAAGGACTGTTCCCACCATGGACCACCAAGCATGTCCAAACAGTAGAAGCCAGCTACTCAAGTTGTTAATCTAGGTGGCTTCTGTATGTTTCTTTTTGTTGTTTTTGTTGGTTTATTCTTAGATAGTATTTACTTAGATTGAAATACCTATGTAGTCTCTCTATATGTTGATATATAATTACACATAATTACACATACATGTACACATAATATTTATGTCTCTATATGTATATATATATATATATGTATATTTCATCTACCTGCTTCTGAGCATCTCAATGTTCCACATTTCTGCCCGCCGCCGGTCACTAAGGTTCCATATTCTGACGACCTTGGTTCCGCGCTTGGAATTGGACTCCGCCTGGTACCAGCGGGTGAAGCTGTTCTCCAGCCACACCACATGCACTCAGTATGGCTGAATTCACACCTGGGGGGTTCTCAAGCCATAGGGGACCCCTCCAGTTAGCATCCAGTATATGTACAATTTGTAGCTGGTTTGTGGTTTTAAAGGTTTTTACTTTCCCGTAGTTATTAACCATTGGTTGGTTGACTAATATTTTTCATGGGGGTTCAAACCACCAACCAGATAGCCATGATTAAATCAATCATTTTTGGGGCACCCTATGGCTTGAGAAACCACCTCAATGTGCGGACGGGTTTCCCGAAACGGTCACTGACCACCCCCGGCTAAGCTGAGCCCTGCCGAGAAATGACCTTGCGCCTTTTGTGGCAAACGAAGTCTTCGATTGCCAATGATAAACACGCGAAGGTATGACAATTGCTCCTTGATGGCTTGTCTCGCGTGGTTACACTGCATGTCTTATCAAAATTATATTCCCCCAAAGACACTGATTGGCAATGGAAGTCCTTCCAACCGATGTGGAAATAGTAGCGGATTGCACAGCTGTGTTTTGATTTCTTTCACATTCTGATGCACTTTTGATGTTTCACAAGAAGATGTTGCCCTGCTCACCACTGACTTTCCAGTCCAAGCGTAAATCCATCCTTTGAAGCTGTTTGAAATTTGGGCCCCAAATGCCTGGAGACAATACATATCTACTCCCATTTACTCACTAATTTCGTTGCCAGTCTATTCGTTTGTTTGTTTGTTTGTTTCTTTCTTCCTTTGTTTGTTTATTTGTTTGTCATTTTTCTCTTTTTCATCATCATCGCGCCGTTGCTGTTTCACTGCCATTATTGTTCTCATTCTTTGCGTGCGGCCAAAAGTAAGTAGTTTTTAGAACCCACCAGAGAACTTACCAAAGTACACATTGAAACCATTGCTAACCTTTCCAACAGATTAGAGTGAAAACTTGAGGAACAAACTTGCAAACCTTTTTTCCTGTTGCTAACCATGTTTCAAACCATTGGTACAGTAACCTTTGGTTAGAGCATTCCTGGTAGCTCCTGGCCTCCCTCCCAACCAGTCGTCATGTTCCGAGCCGAACTTCGCCATGTCGCTGTGCCCAGGTCCTTGTTGTGATTCTGCTCCTCTCGCTGCGCGGATTGACCAGCACGCTGTCGGGGGAGGTGAGCCAATGGCGCCCAGCTCGTGGTGCTGTGGGATCTGTAGGCGGACAGAGTTGAGCAGACTAAGGGAGGTTGATGGGTTTGAGGGTTGATATTTTTGCCGTGGTTTTAGGGCTGTTAAGCTACCTTATGGGTTTCATAACCATGGTATACCATGGTCATCCCAGTTATAAGCCCAGCTGCAGATCAGTCCATGTTTGCACTAAGGGAGCTTGATGGTTGAAACTTATTATCGATTCATGTGGTCCTTTGGGCTTTTCATTATGATCCGGACAACACGTTTCCTTCAAACAGGTTCTCAAAGTGTTTGGCCAATGACATGGTGCGCATTCACTTGTAAACTGAGTATCCTTAAGTGCTGTTCCTTTAAGTTCATTTGAGTATGCGCAATGGTTCTGCAAAGAGTAAAGTATCACCACGCATCTACAGTATTGTTCTGAGGCAATAAGTGCCATTGGTCGATTGTGAGACAGGGTCACACTACCATCTCTTTGGAAGCATCCAGCATCACCCAGGCTGGTTCATGGGTTTCGTAGGATTGACAGGTTGAATCACCAGTGGACATTTGATACACGTAGGTCACAAGAGAAATTCTAATGGTATGGGACAAGTATAGAGGCAATATCACAACATTTTTGCCGGTCATGAATTCCTACTTTCACTCCTAAGTCACCACATTTGACCACTATGAATCATGCGGAGCTTCACCTTGATTCCAACATCGCTGTTCACCAACTTCACCATGATCATGCACTACATTACGCATAATCTAAACCACAAGTTGCTGAACCATGAATCAATACAACAAGCTAAAACACAAATGATCACCAAGCACCACAACATACCACCGTTGCATAGTCAAATGATGAGCACTATACACCCGGATTGACCACTACGCTATTGACCCTGTAATGTCGACCATTATCAACTTCGATTCTTCGTTATTCGCCACGAATGATTACTGGATTAGCTATTACTCACCAAGCATTACTAGCCACTATTACTCGCTACTATCAAGACTTGGATGATTACTATTGTGAACTCATCAACTATCAATTATTAATCAATCATAAGTAGTATTATTGATCAACTATCAATGAGTAATCAACTATCAATTATTAATTAGTCAACAAATCAAGTATTCATCACTGCTTTGTCCACCTTGGTTGTGACGCTTTGTCCACCGTGAATTCTGCTGGGCACTTCAGGGGCTGGATTCCGGATCTTTCAGTGCAATGCTGGCCATGCTGGAACAGGCGGGCCATGTATCCACATAGCCAGCCACCGAAACAGGGGGTGCTTGGTAGTAGTTCACTGGTGGTTGCTACTGGTTCATTAGTGGTATGCTTAGTAGTGGCTAGATCAACATCAATTATGTTCTCAGGCAGCGGTGAATGGTGCTTGATAAGTCTTTGGAGTCGGGGAGTGATCAACAATTCTGGGGTCAATGGCCTCAATGACACATGGTGCGTAGAATTTGTAGGCCTAAAGTCCCTGGGCAATTGGCAACATTAAACCACATAAGATCAAATAGTATACTGGAGTACATACGGAAGTTACACGAATCTATACAAAGCTACTTATTTTACGTATGATACAGGTTAAATGCCACATATATAAATAGATACGTATATATGATTCGATATGTATGTGTATATATGCAATTGGGGGTTTTGAACGAAACAAAAGAGGTTGATCATTGGGAAATCATGTTTGTAGAATACGCATGAACTTGGGGATAGGTTCAACAAAGATGAGGATCAACCAAAAGGGAAATCATATGCATATAAATCTATATGTATACATTTGTATGTATGCACATTTGTATTTTTGGGACGTCACTTTGTGCGTCAGGATGAACTCTGATGAACAATGCTGCTTGATATATATATATATATATATTTATATTTTTATTTTTATTTATGTATACTCGCAACAGATATGTTTGGAGATCTGGGTGTTGTTCAAAACTAATCATCCAAAATGTAGTTTGGTTGAAATCCCGGCAAAGAGTACATTAGTCGTTTGGGTGTTTCTCAAAATAGGGGACCCAAAAATGGATGATTTATTGATTACTCAAAATGATTTTCAAAATCATTTGAGGGGTACCCTTCTCGTAAGAAACCACCATTGGGTACAGCGGCCGTTGGCGCACTGTCCAAATGAACCGTAGGTTCACAATGCTGATCTCAGTGGGAGATCCATCGGTCCACAACCTCCTGGGAGCCACCACCTATATATGGCCAGTAATTAGCAGATGGTGGTTGGAGCTGGATCTTTGTTGATGGTTGTGAACAACCATGAGCAGTTATTTATAAATGTGCCAGTCCAACATCACTAACCCACCTGTTGCATATCACCAATCTACCAGTTACTGGTTAGATATCAATAATATACCTTCTAAATATAGATAATGTATTGCTATACCTCTCACATTTAAAGATCTTACCTGTTACATATAAACATAGTACCTGTTCCATACCTGTTTTACATACCAGCTATGTAACAGTGAACCTCCCGTGGTCCTTGAGACGTCGCGTCGCGTCGCGTCGCATCGGGCGCCCGGACTCTGCGTCCAGGAGAAGCGTTTTGAAGACCTGGAAGAGTTTGGAGGTGCTGGTGAAAAACAATTTGCAGCTGAGAAGTTCCGGCTCGACGGTCGCGTTGATGGTGGTTGGTGGAACACTTGGATGTGGCGAGCGACCGGGTCAAGCAGTTAATCAACCAATAACTAGCTGGTGATTAATGATGGTTGATAGTAGGGGATGATAAGTAGCAACTATAGGAGATATACCAGCTATATATGGCTAGGGGTCAATATTAATCAACCAACGTTCATGGGGGATTTCCACCAACAATTTCATAGGGAAAACAATGGTTAACAGGGGGGAACCAGGGGGACAGGGTTTTGACCCACAGCCATGTAGTTATTATGTATACATGGTGTTTGCAAATGCATGGATAGATACATACAGAGATACACGCATACACATGTGTCCAGACATATACATACTTTCGTAAAGACACAATGCATATATGTATATCCGTATGCGTCTATATTTGTCTATAATGGAAGTTATACTTATTTGACCCTAAAGATTGTTGTGGTAATCATAGTCGCTGCATCCTGAGTGAATCCAAGCAATTAAGCGCCACATGTTATAATCACCTTCCGGGGGAAAAAAAGGTAACCAGATACTCTGGGAAACCCTGGGAAAATCTCGTTTTTGTTCAAGAAAAACCCTGGGAAAGGAGCTATAAATGATGGATTTACCATTGCCAGGTTAGTTTGCCAGAGGGTGCCACCAGTCATTTTTTGAGGGACGAGGGCGAAAGAGAGATTGGGGCATGTCCAGGTCATCTTGAGACATGGCCAGTTTGTACAGCAGGCAGTTTTAGAGGAAAACCGCTTGAGACATTGATACGTTCGAGCTGTACCAATCAAGCTATATTTCTCGTGGGGTGTTTGCAACCAAAGCATGACAGCATTTCCAACAACCTGCTGGGTTTGCTTTATTTACTTGTTGCTTTTATTTATAGATAAATTTCCTTGCAGGCGTGTTATATAGCGATGAATACTTGTGTTTTCAGATATGAATGACATGATCAGGTTGAACGGTGGGCCACCCTTCTTTCGGACAGTTCAAAAAAGTAAATCAGATCATGATTCACGGTGAATAGCCGAGAACAGACTTTAATTCCATCAAAATTAGGGTTGTTTTGATGATTGGATGTTGGTTCTACTCAAGAACTTTTTGTACATATACATATATATATATACTTATATGTACATGATATTACATGCTATTCGATAGGCATGGCATCATGATTGTTCGAACCCAAGAACCCTATTTTTGTTGATCTATTACGTATGTACATGACTGACATACCTGTGTGATTTTGTATTTATAAAAATACATATGTGTACATGTATTTGTATATGCAATCTATTTTAAAAAAATATAAGTGCAATCTATTAAAAAGATCACGTACATATTGACATCATACGCAGGTTCGTGTTGGTTCGGTCCCCTCAAGCAGCTTGTCGCCAGTTCGAGCATCGCCACCAGACTGGGAACCATTGCTGTGGCAGGCCGTCCGATCAATCGACCTCGCGGCTGTTGGTTTCCCAACGTCAGCGGTCAATGATGGGTTAGTGAATGCTTATGACCATCATGATGGTCAATGATGGGTTAGCATCAATGGTGGTTATGAGTTAAAGCTTAATGAATTATACAGTACAACTTAACTAATAGGTTACTCAATTGATTGATTATTAATTATTTAGTGAATTAATGGTCATTAATTCTAGTCCATCACTAGTATCATCATTCTTAATAAATTGACACTTTCTCATAAATTGTACTTGATGCTTATTGATGGTGAATTGACAGCTACTGATGGTTATCAATATCAATGACTGCCAAGAATGGTTCATATTGTGGTTCATGAATTGTCAATGGTGAATGATTGTAGTCGATATTGGTTTGATTCCGAGGGGGGTAGAATCGGTTGGTCGAGCCAGATCTAGATGGGAGAGATTGGCGTTGCTTTTGAATAAGCTAATACCCCTTGCGGCGTGGGTGCTGTAGATGCGCTAAAGGTTTTGGAGGTTGCTCATTTGGAATGCACAACTGACACATGTATTTACACAAGGACAATAAAAAACACAATGCAGTTTGGATATCATATAACTATATAAACATATACAAGTATCATATGCCTAAATTACAGACATGTGTATGTTTATGGATATGTTTTTTTTACATAGGTTTTCATTTCTCTAAGTTTTAACCATCAAATCATATTGATGTGATGCAAAGAGATCCATGAACGTGTTTACAATTCTGGATGGTATCGGCAATGTTTTCACAACATGTCAAATCTAGACATTCGCTGGATAAGTGGTGGTTAATAACGGAGATTTATGGCAGTTCGTCGTCACTGGCTGCTGATGTTCATTTTGCTTGCACGTTTGTATGGCCCATGTTTGTCATCAAAACCCAAGGTGTTCTGTGTACAATATTTCACGGTGTGCCGGTGTGCACATCATGTCATTATTCCAGTAACGGTTCAATCTGATTTAACGTCCAAAACCTAGATAGTTACTTGATAGAAATGCTCAAACTACGTGATCTTTTTACAATTTTAGTGTTGAACCAGAACTAAGCCTACGTGTTCGGAAAGGAATCGACATGCTTCAACCACAAGTGAGCTACCACGTAGAAAGACACTGAACATAGGGATACGTACAAATTGGGGCCACCTCGTGAGCTAAGCTGGTTTATAGCTCGGGCGACTACCAGTTATGGTAGATAGTGGTAGTTAAATGGCTTCTTGAGCAACTTACAACTGGCCTCACCTTTGGTCGGGAAACCGCGAGCGCCACTGCGTCACGGTGCCCAGGGCCTACGGGTGCTCTTGGAACAGCTCAAGGTGAGCGGAACCGTCAGCAGTTGCCACTAAATCACCAACTAGAATCAGCCAACCATCAGCAGTCCAACATGCTCAAGCAACCAAACAAGAACTAAGCAGGACAATGATTAGCCTCAGGCTTCTTGTTGGTTCTGTTACTACCTTGATTGTTTGGGTCAGCGGCACTGAACTTCCAGGATGTAGTGGTAGATCGAATTGAAACTGTGGTCATTGTGTTTAATTGGCCCCTCTACCTGGTAGTGGTTTTACACGTGAATATTTTCCAGTATATTTTGGATGATTGCTTGGTTGAGATAATTGAGATAGTTGACATGTTAGGTTGAGACCAGCAACAGCGAACGGAATTGGTTTGTACATCTTGCACTCGTGCGTGTTTTCTACTAATAGATGGTCCAGATACCACCACCACCCATAAATAACCTGTGTGTTTCCCTTCAACTATGGATAACTATGATGGGTTTTCTACTGCTTATTTCATATGTTGCCGTTGGTGATAGTTTAGGGGCGGCCAATGAATTAACGACCCAAAAACCCGTTGAAACTCCATGGAAACAGTCATTCCCTTCTTCCAATGAACGAGTTCTGCGGGATCTTAACCCCTTAGGGGGTTCACCGGTTACCAAAAAAATTGCTTTGATCCTCAGGTGATATCCTGTTCCTTGTTTGGAATATCATCATTTTGGTGGACTGCGCAATTGCTTGTTTTTAGGTTGTCAATAGGTAGGCCGCTATTGGCCTCTGCTTATCGGTGGTGGGTTTTGAGAGAACTACAATTGTCACTTGTGTTGAAGCACCTGTTGTTGAAACTGTTCTTGTTTATGAATTGGTAGTTGTATCCGTCGTTATGGCGCACAAACGGTTGTCGTAAGATATGTTCACTTGTGCCATGGTCAAAATCGCTGAAAATCACGTGGTGGTCATTCAATGTCATGCATATATCTCATCAGCATGTGGTCTTTTCTACTAGGGATACGAGCCCGCAAGGGATAGGGTTTTTCAATCAGCCTCCACTGCCAGAATGCAGGGGAGGGACCCTGATTCGATGCAGTCCTGCGAATCTACTTGGTATAGCGGCCTGCCCGCTCAGGGTCCCTCCAGCGAACAGCGGCGTTTGCTGCGTTGCGGTGCTTTGCCGCCACTTGGACATGCAGATGATGAAATATGGCTGCGAGTGGTTGATACCAGTGGTGAATAAAGTAATGGTGTACTATGGCGTATATTCACTTGATTAAAAATCAGGTTTAATGCTTTATAGCGCTAAGGAGGTTAATCATTGTTCACCACTGTTGATCCCATGCCCTTGTTGAACCGTTGTTGTTCATGGGGACTGGTGGTCAATTGAGAACCCTTCGGGGATCAACTTGTACCATTGACCTGCTTACTTTGTGGTGGCGGCTATGCCTCGGAGCCTTGAGGCTGGTTGTTTGTGATGAGCACTGCTTGTTTACATGTGGTGGTTTCTCAAAATGCGGGCCCCAAAACTGGTTGGTTTATTACTATAAATGACTATTAATGGATGATTTAGGGGTACTCCTATTTTGAGAAACACCCACATAGTCGGGTGTTTCTCAAAATAGTGAAACCCATAAATGGATGGTTTGTTACTGATCATGATGTGAAGATTGATTTGGGGGTCCCCTATTCTGAGAAACAGCCAATGTGGGTATCGGTTTGAACCTATTGTGCCACATTTGGCATGATGAACATCCATTTGCCAGCTACTTTAATCACTAGAGGCACAGGGCTTTTAACCACAGGCATATATCTATCATTACATCGGATACAATTGCACATATGAGAAGCAGCTTGGCAAAAGGCATGTACAAGACGTTCAACAAGCTAGTTGTATCTACCATTTGCCTGGTAGTTGGCCTAGTTCTAACCCAGCTTAGCTAACGATTGGAGACCCCACCCATTAAGAACATCACCACTATTAACCGCTAAGAACCATTAACCATCAATCAGTACGTTTCACTAATAACCACTATTTGCATCTATTCACCAGTAATGATGTTTCAACCATTACATTGCTTATTAATAAGTGTCAATGACCATTAATCAATAGTATTCATCATGGCTATTAAAAGCTGTTAGCGATTATTGATAATTAACCACATTACTTAGTAGGAACTGTTAATAACCATTCATACCATTAATGATTATTGATAACCACGGGTAATAACGATGTTTCAAGCTTGAACTTTACCTCGTTGGGCACCGAGGTCCATGGTGAGCACCCTTTTCCTGCAACAGACTTCCCGCGAGGCGAGGCGAAGCATTGAGAAGATCCAGTGCTGGTTGGTTGTTTGATTATTCACAATACTTGGATTGTTAACCCATATGAAAAATATCAATCAATATCAAAAATAGGTTTGATTATTGAACATATCAACCAATATCAATATCAAACTAGGTTGGATTATTGAAAATTTCGACCAATATCAAAAATTACTTGAACTACGAAGCAACTGGATCAAACATTACTTGAAAAAATATCAACCTAGTAGGGTTGATAAAATAGTCACTAGGAGATCCAGTATTTTCTTTATCCTAGTGATTGTTCGCAATCCTTGGTTGACTCTCATCTTTTTCACAGGAGTTGAAACCGCCAACCAGTTGAGAAGATGCAGTAGAAAGCCTGGATGACTGGCTGGTGGTTGGGAGGGAGCGATTTGGAGCTAGTGGTATCCATATAGCCTTTAAAAGGCAATGATCAGTGCATTTTTTCCAGGCAAAATGGTGCAACAACGAGAATCATCGCTTCATAATTGCTTCAATGACCATTGGATGGTTGCGAAAATAGTGAGTGATAAAGAACACTTGCCAATTATGGTCATCAAATCATAGCCATCGTTTGTAATAATAGGAATTCAGCCAACAAATGTTGTCAGTTGGAATCCGTCCACAATACTTCCCTCTTCAATGGGTGGTTTCATCCTCAGACTGGTTGGTCAACTCCTCATCACCCGATGTTTATCCCACGTTTCTTTGGGCATCGTTTCAGGTTGGTGAGCTTTGTTGCTGATTGCCACCATGTTTCATAGTGCTAAGAATGTCATCTCCTTCCATATGTGTCATAAAGACAATGGAATATAATTCAGTGTTATCAGATTCATGTGTAGAAAGCTACATATATATATATATATCTTTATATATATATATAGATTTTTTATGTATTTGTATATGTAAATAATTCTAGAGATATTTATATATATATACACATATATACATATATAAATATATACATTTATAAATCAATATATATATATATATGCATGTTGAAGCTGTTCAAGTATAAATCAGTCATATACAATAATATGTATATTCAAATACACCTACACATTCATATTACAAACACGTTTTCACATCTACGCATTTGCATGTCGACTACTACCATCATGCCATCTCCCAGGCGGCCGATGCCGCAGCGGCAACAGCGTCAGCGTCATCGGTGCTCAGGTGCATTGTGGTTGACCTGCGCGATGGACATGTTTATGCGTGGTACAGGTGGTTGATGGGGGCCAATGGTTGTTAATGATGGTTGATTAATGGTTGATTAATGGTTGATACCCAAGGGTTGATTGTTGGTTAACTGATGGCAGTGAATGGATGGTTAATGGTTGGATAACAGTTACTTGTATTTACTGACATTTCGGCAGCAAGCTAGACTATCTAAGTAATGTTGTGACATTGACGTATAGGACTACAGGTTGATAATTAGCACACATGAATTTCATTGTATGCTATCATGGTTGGTTGATAAACGATATTCAAAAAAATGTCATTGGCGATAACTAGTTGAGACGTGTTTATGTCAATAAATATCTATGGGTGATAGTTAAGACCTACTCGGTATATAGACCATAACTTGCCCAAATTCACGTGGATGTTAGCCAACAATGCATCACCTGAAGTAGTTGTGCAAGAGCTCTCAACAATATACGCAGCAAGTAATTCAAACTACGTCTAGCTGGTCAACAATGGTGGATAGTCAATAAGAATACCTGATTTGTTCTGAACTTATTTATGGCCAACTCTCGTTGTCATCCCATTCATTGAGATAATTCAAGAAGCAATACTCAACATGCAACTGTAGTCGTGAACAATACTGGTTGGTGGTTTCAAACATTTCTTATTTTCCCAAATGTACTACCAAATGGTTGGTTGGTTGGTTGACTGGCGCATATTTTCCATGACGGGGTGGTTCAACCACCAACCGGAATAGCTTGTCATAAACATTGAACACCCAGAATTGAACACCATTCTAGTTGCGAATCATGTCAAGTGGTTCGAATCCCGATTCGCCATATTTGAAGCATATCTAGTTGGCTCACCACCCAATACCTCCATGCTTGCAGGGCCGCGCGGCCTTCGTCGGGCCCCACTTCTCCGGGTGCTTCCAGTGGTTCTGTCGGGGGCTCGGCTGGTGATCCATGCGAAATGGTCGGTTTCAGCAGGGAAACCAGCAATCATTGGTCGAAAGCACCGATTTTTCGTAGGGAAATCATGATTTTCTCATCAATTTTGGTTGGAAGCACGCCGGGGTGACACCATTGCCTTGACCCCGAGCAGTGCTGACCCAGTGAATTGGCTGGTTCTCCATTCTTGCTGTGGCGGTTTCGCTGGAAGGTGGGCAAGTCAGATCACGTGTTCTGCTCGTGTTTTCTTGGTTAGTCCCTTGGGGACCCAACAAGGACCAAACTGGTAAATGAATCCTCAAGAATACATTGGTCGTTGTTGGTTGCAGCCCTCTAGTACCAAGCGGACCAAGCGTGAAGAAACCATGATTAAGCGACTAAACATTATGAATCATTGTTGTTGCTGCTGACCATGTTTGACCGTTGCTACTGACTTTCAATCATTGCTGTCCTTTTTCAGAAGACAGCAACACCTTGATCGCCAAGCTTGACGTTCATGAATCAAGAAAGATGCATAAAAATGCTCTCACTCTTGATCATTTTTGTTGGTTCTTTCCCCTAGTATCAATCGTTACTCATCATGCTTCACCATGTTTTAACACGTTTCATCATGTTAAAGTGTTATCACTCACCCACTACAGTATCACCATCAACTGACCTGTGAACTCCCCAGATCCTGCTGTTCGTCACTCACCCATTAGCAGTTTGCAGTGGTTCTTTTCCTCGCCGGTTTGTGGCTCGCTGAGCAAAGAATCCGAGGATGGCGGTGAACGGAGGAGCCGAAGTCGAGGAGGCATCGGTTGGGCGAACGGTGACCCAGAAGCAACCAACATGGCTTGGTGTTTTCTAAAGCCATAGGGCACCAACAAAGTTGTGGTTGGTTTACTATTGTAAATGGTTGATGATTTGGGGGTACCTCTATGACTTGAGAAACCAATATTTGAGAGAATAGAGGGTGAAAATATACGGTGAATATTATACGTCTTCATTACTGGCGACAATCAGTTTGGCAAAAATCACTTCAAATGATGGGTGATGGAATGTGTATCCAAATGAATATATTTGTTCAAAACAATGGTTGATACAGTGGTTGATGCAATGGGCAAGACAATGATTCATATATTATATAGCCACGAAATGTAACAACAATCACAATAATAAATAACCAAACACTGGGATGATGATGGTGGTGATGATGATGATGATGATGATTGTTAAATGTCAATGAAGCAAATCATGAGCATTGTAGATGTTGGGGATGGTTGGATGTTGATCCATCAATGCGTGATAATAGTGTGTAATTAGTAATAGGAAAAGTCAGCGACGGTGGCAGATGGTGTTTTTGACTTCTATTGCCATGATGATGCTAATGAGATCATGTGTGTCCTGACGATGGTAATGAAATTAGAGGAAACAATCGCCAGTTCCTCACTATACATGGTGGTAATATGTCATATTTCTGTCAGATGCGAGATGATGAGTTGGCCAGACCTCATTTCATGGCGGATCCAACTGTTCATGTTCCCCCTTTTGGGCTTCACACACATGGAACCCCAAAGATAGTTGGTTTATTCCTGTTATGGCTAATCAAGGATGATTTAAGGGGTCCCTTATTTCGAGAACACCCGTATATGTATGAATATACTTTTATATGTATATACATGTATTGGATTGTTAAATCACCTCCTATTTACGGCCAACTGATCATGGTTGAATGTGGAGCTATGCCTAGGTTGGCCGCCCTTGACCAGGGCAGTTCAAGATGATGTTTCATCAAAGCTGGCAGAGCAAAGTCTCAACTAAGGTGTGGTTGATTGTAACTAACTAACATTGATTCAACTAAGTTTCAACCAAGCCAACAAGAATAGTTCACTAACACTAACAACTAAGATGATTCATTATTGCTTAGTGTTAGTTGTAACTGACTTTAGCAATCCTGAGTGAACCATTCTTGTTGGCTAGTGTTAGTTGGACCCGACTATTCTTGCACATCGGCAATCCTGATTGAACTATTCTTGTGCACAGCTGGGCTTCGGACCTGAGGGGGTTACTTCATATGCAGCCATTGAGTGATACAGCTAGTGAACCTGAGGACTTCATATGGGTATTTTGGGCATAATTTTGGAAAGCATTATCATTATTATTACTACTAATATTATTATCATTGTCATTGTTATCATCATTATTGTTATTGTGGCCCGTGGACTTTGTGACCAGTGAGCGCACATGAGCTTTCATTTACATGGGCTGGTGCATCGTGAGTGTCCATGACAGGCCCAGCGGTCCCTGACCCGCGGCGGCCGGAAGCAACGTTGGCAAAGCTGGCTGTCGCTTGTCAGAATGCCACCCCCAAATGGTTTAGATTCCCTAGTGATACAGAGGGGATGCCAGCAGAGGCTTTTATATCGGGAGAGGGGACGATTTGGTTGATTCAAAAGTGAACTAGTAGTTGTGATAGTGTATAGGTTAAGATGTGGGTCAGCCTCTTTATCGGTTGCCCTGCTAGAGCTATTTCTAAATTGTATAGATTTACTTAGAGCTATTTCTAAATTTCTTAGTGCTATTCCTAGAGTTTCTTAGAGCTATTCCTAGATCTTCTTAGAGCTATTTCTAAATGTGATCAAAACTGTTTATAATAGTTATAAATCCTGGGAGCTATTCCTAGATCTTCTTAGAGCTATTCCTAGATGTAATCAAAACTGTTTATAATGCATGCATAAACTGGTGAAATGACCGTCATTGTCCAAAGGATGTTATGAACTCCAACCTGAGAAATCCAATATTCAAAACCAATTCCGAAAACCTTACACAATGTGGGGGAATTCCCTTAAATGGTATCCTGCCATTCTGTTGTGATGTGTAAGCTTTGAGTCAGTAGTTGAATCATGCCGTTCTTGATGGAAATGGCAAATGAAGTATCAGCGTCATGGTTTCTCAAATCCTTGTCAACCCTTCAAATTTTGAATGTAAACCACTGGTATCATCACTGGCATCAATAAATTCAATGGGATTGTTTTTCAGCCCCTCCCACAAGTGAGCAACCATTGGTCCTTGACCATTAACAACTGAGGGGCTGGGGAACTCAGGCGGTAGTGACCAGTGGTGGCCATCGTTGATCCGTCCTACCTCATCATATGTTCATGAGTCATATGGTTTCCATTGTGCCAAACTCACCCCAGCTTAAAGAATTGACAGGCATGTCAATTGGGATTCTGTAGGTCCAATGGATTTTGAATAAGCCTTTGGCATCAATCTAAGTGGTGAGCCCTGGAAAATGTTGACAAATGATAACTGACAAATAGTGGATCGTTAAATGCTGGTACTGACATACATTATACATGTTACATACATAATAAGTTCTATTATATTCAAATGAATCCCCAGGATCAATCACCAAAATCCGAGAACTCGCCTTCCGTCTTTGCCTCGGCCAACCCAGTAGGCCAAGAACCGCCAATGTTTTCCTCGCCCACCAAAAGTTGTTTCAAGAACTAAGCCGCTCAGCTGTTCAACTGAGACTTTCAAGTCACTGCGCCTAAGTCTGACTGTGCACCCCTCAAAATCCAAGATGCTTTTGGTCCCGCACTCCCCCACATTGAGATGGGTTTTCACAAAAGAAAAGGTAATATGGAAACAAAAAGCAGCTTCCATGTATATGCTTTATCTACTTTGCTTTTGAAGTTGCATTATGTAATCGTCTGCAATTTACATATTTTCCTGATTCCCTTCATTCTGAACCTTTAATTTCCGGAGTTCTTTATTGCTAAACCCTACAGGTCCTAAGTTCCTTTTGCATAAAGCCTCAAGTTCCCGAGTTACCCATTCTAAGCTATAAACCTAACCTTGGCTAAACTTGTTTCAACCTGGCCCGAACTCGGCCTTTGTCAGCCCGCAACCATCATCCATAACTAATACATCAGATCTACAGAAAATAAATAGAATATAGAATATAATAATTCTGAATAATTGAGAATAAATAACTGACTATATCTGCATCAATCAAAGAAATGACACAATAATCAAAACAAAACAAAGCATTGAGCATAGTATAGAACAGAGGCAGCACAAATGATCAGTGAAGATTGATCAATTCTTGAGAATAAATAGTAAACACTACACCATTTTAGATACCAATATGCCAATATGTAATATGATATGATATGATATGACAGATCTAAAGTGCTCGCTCTCTTATCTGCAAAGGGAGGTTGGCCTATCCAAAAGCCTTGCCCAGCCAGTCACTGTGGACTGACATTTGGAAAAAAAACAGTCAAACAGCAGCCACTCATTCAACCACTCAGCTCAGCTCTTAGTCTTCCTCTTGCGGTCGGCTTTGGGCTCTGTGCGGGATTTCTTGGTAGCGCCGGCCTTTGGTTTTTCACTGGTCTTGCGCTTACTTCCATCAGCCTTTGCCTCGACAACTTCTGACTTGGAAGGGTCACCTGTCGCCAGAAAGTTGTCAAGCTTTGTCCGCAGTGCAACAGGTAGGTCTGCCTTGGTGATTCCAACTGTGGCCAAGAACTGCATTGATTTGCCATGGTGGGTCTTTCGCACATTGATGTCACTGCCCGGTAGCGCATACAGCGATGGGTTCATCACAATGTCCCCTGCCGTGAGGCAGCCTACACAAAGGCCTGAACGCTTGCGAAAGTCCTGGCAAACCAAATGGACCTTGAGGGTCCCACATAAACTCACTGGTTTGTAGTTCACTCTATTGTTTGAACACCAGGATCTACCTGTCCTTGACAATGAAAAAACATAGCATGAATTTCTGGGATACTGGAACAATACATAATCTCAATTAACCCACCATCGTTGAAATCGTTTCCAAGTCACAAGACATAATTGATTTTTCTTTATTCGTGTTGAATGCGGAAAACTTTGGAACTATTTTGTACTGTACAATTTAGATAGAAATATGAATATGATATGAATATGATATTGATATCACCAATTTTAAATCATGTGCAATATCCCCGTATCCCTAATATCCCCAGCAATTTCTGAACTGACTCCAGTCCTCCACATCATTGACAAAAAATTTCAGAGCCTGAGCTTCCACAATCTGTCTGGCAGCAAGCACAGTCGCACACCCTTCCAATGCCTTCAAGAAAGGGCTCCATAATTGCATCTTCTCCCGCACGGACACGAGAGTGTTGATGGCTGACTTGGCCTTGGCTGTGTTGTCCGCACCTGTTTCGAACATCCACTTGACGTGATCCATGTCGTCATTCTCGAACGCAGCAATGACTGGCCTGCCATGAACATCACTGAGAATGTTGCCATGAACATCACTGAGAATGTTTTTTGTTCTGAATTTCTAGTGAATGACAGCTCTCATTTGACATATCATCAAATCATTCATCATCAATAATATCAAATTGCAATTTTTAAATGAAAGAAAAATAAAGTGTAGATTACACATCATGATTTAATTTCACACAAATCTGAACCATAGGATCAAATATTTGAGCAAAATATGTGGAGCATGCTGCAGAGAAAAACATAAACACATTGGCCTCCACTTCTGCAAGAGCTCTTGCTGATCACTGGTATATTTTTGCTTCAGAGATAGCCACTCCATCAAAGCATCTGAATACTTCTTCAAGAAGCCAGTGATCAGCTCTGCTGAATCCGGTACGAGCTCGGCAACAATGTCCTGCGAAAGGTCCTGCAGCTTCATGAAAAGTGGCAAACTCTTCTGCAAGGGTTCATGCTCATCGTTGGGGAAGTCGATCTCATCGAAGGAGGGAAGATTCTTGCATGACTTCATGGCCTGCAAAATCTCGAAGCATTGCTCAGGAACTTCCTCAGAATTTGTCTGGATAATGGTCATCAAATCCACAAAGCCTTGCTTCAAGCCCTTGGTTTTCACAAGCTGTTTGGCCGTCTCCATCGCCAAAAGGCCCAAGTGCTGGTTGAGTCTCACATGGGCTTCACAGGCAATGTCAAAAAACGGGTACTTGGACTTTTGCTTGCCCAACACCTGGTCTGCATCCACTAAGTGTGGGCGGATTGTGTCCCAAAGATGGGCAGCCTTGGACAACTCTGCGCCCTCTTGCCTGTGCACCAAGTATTCATAGAGCGCAACTGCAATCTCAGAGACAAGTCGTGCAAGGCAATCTGGATATGCCTTCAGAAGGTGAACGTGCAAGTAGCCTGCAACAGGGCACGGACATGAAAATTGCTCTCACATCATCACACTGTGACACTGTTTGTTAAGTTGTCTCATTCAATGTGTTTGTTACTTGGTTGTTTCGTGGCTATGAACTTTGCTACTGGGCAATACTGCACTCAAGGAATATTCATTTTCATATAGTGCATTGGTACTGGTAGAAGGTATGTAACAGCATGTATTGTTTTTGCAATGTTTGTGACATTTGGCCATAAATGATATGAGCTCAATATGTGTGATTCTGCCTGCTGTATTGTTATGATGACTCCATGACTATTGTATAATTATGATTTAAGTAAGGCGCATTGTTAATCGATAGTGAAAAAATAGAATATATTTAAACTTAAGTGACGCGTATTGAAATATCTGTCTAGACTCTTCAATCACCATAATCTATAAAATTATAATTTGTAATTAATACACTCACAATTCATGATGGGGTGTGTGTAAGTACTTGTTCAATGAACAATGGTCGTTTGAAATGATATGTGCCGTTATGGGCCAGCCTGATTTGCCAGCTTGCATGAGCATCTGCTTGGGCACGTTGCAATCTCCAGTTTCGGGATGTGGAGTGAGCGTCTCCGCAGTTTGTTTGCCAGGGGTTTGAAGCCATTGATCCTTGAGGAAACTTTGAAGTTTGGGCATCACATCATCCAGCTTTGGGCATTGAGCAACCACGGAATCAATGGCATCTTTCAAGGCATGGATCACACCAGACTGTTCGTCTGTGAAATCGACCTTCTCCTCTGGCTCGGAGAGCAGGATGTAAGCATCCAGGCAACCATGAACGCCATTCCAAGCGAATGCTGTAGGAAAGTCATCTGACATAATCTCAGCTTCAAGTTTCTTCAATGCAGTTGTGAATTCCTCAGCCTTCAAAAGCGCAGTCTTCATGTCCAAAGCGGCCTTTGCAAGATCACATGCTTTCGCCCAAAGGTTCCTGCACAAAATGACTGGTCATCGGCAAAGATCAGCATGGGATATGATATGGCCACTATTATCTTATCGTTGCCATGGGTAAGTGTTTCACACCTGACCTAACCTGGTACCCTGCCATGTGCGAACCCACCCTTTTTTGAATGTACAAGTCATTCCAATCAACAAATGTTATGATGTAATTTACTAGAAGTAGGTAGTAAGTAATGAATAGTAAAAAATGAAATGAAATGATAGTAATGATTCTTCCAATAATAAATCATATCATTCCAATTAATGATAGAAAATACATGAATGCATAAATAGATTAGATCGATTTAAATTTAAAAAGATGATGAAAGATAATGTGAATGTTGACCATTTATAACATACCATACAATGTATTTTGAAAGCTTTTGACCCTATCACTCCAACATGTGTCCTAAACCTTGATCACCGGTACACCCTGCTGCCCCCAGATGTCCTGATACCATGGCTGGATTTTATGATCATGTTCATCCTGGCAGACATGTGCGAAGAACCCACCACCAGCTTGAGACCCTTCCGCTCCGAATTGCTGATGCCATCGGCCTTGGAAGCAAGACTGCAAACCAGGAGACGCTGCAAGTCAACCAGGCCCTTGGTGACAATTCCAGAGACATTGGCAATGTCGTCTGTGGAAGGGGTCCATGTCAATGCAGCGCTGGCTGGGATGGGTGTCCTGCGCCAAGTGAAAAGCTGAAGATCAAATTGTTTCCCGTAAATTTTGAATTTAAAATATCAAATACTCATATTCATGCTCTTCTGTAGCAATAAAACCAAATTACAATTTTTGCATATATTGTATTATTATAGTCAATTAATAAATCAAATAATAGACAGATAATAAATATTAAACATAACATACCATTGATAATTGATAACAATGCGATGATTCTGGCAAAAACTTTCATAAGAACAGTCAAAAACTTCTGGTCCATCAGAACTTGATTACAAAATTGCTTGACAAACCCCACTGACTACTGACCCAGAAGATAAGAAATCCGATTCCTGTGTCACATGACCATTGGGGTAGGTTAAGTGTGCAACCCTTGTGTGGCTGAAATCATGTCCTGCAAATCTCTGGTATGAACCAGGTCATCGGAATGGTTCGAACAGCTGCTTCTGTCAGTTTGGCATCCATAGACCGAAACCGATCCAAGAAATAGTTGATCAGGCTATGCTGGATTGTGGCCAAGTGAGAGGTGAACTCGGAGTAGGTGATGGTCATCTCAGAATTTTGCACTGCCTCCTTCAGCAATCTGAGAGAGAAACCCTCCCAGCCTTCAATGGCCTCAATGGAGACAAATCCAAAGAATGCGGTAGCGGATTCACTGGACACATTCTTCAAGTAAGCGTCACAAATCCGCCTCCCCACATCTGTCAAGAAAGATGAGAGCTGCTCACATGTCCACTGACTGATTGCACAAAGGATTGCCTTGCATTCCTTCACCAAAGTCTGGATGCAGTCTGAGGGTTCCTGAATGCCCTGAAAAGCGTTGCTCTCCTCTGTGATGCGGGTCACTTCCGCATTGAGCTTTGTTGCGAGCTCCACCATGTTCTCCATCTCACACTTGCTGATGATGTCAAGGCCCTTGTTCAGCTTAAGGTCAATGTCCTTGGCCTTTGAGCCCCAAATAGTCCATGGAAGAATGTCCCCAAACGTCTTCAGCATCGCCTCTGCCTTGGTCTGAAGGTTGGCCACCGGCTTCTCACTGCCAGTGATTGAGATTGATTTCTCTGACTTGTCATCCCGCTGAACCGGCTGCTCACCCTGCTCTGCAGGCGTCTCCTCTGGTTTCGCTTTGCGTTTGGAAGCAGCCTTGCTCTTTGCCTTGGCCTTTACTTGTCCTCGCTTTAGGCCAATGTCAGAGGAGCCCGATGAGCTGCTAGAAGATGAGCTTTCCTCCTCCGAGCTACTGCCATCCTCTTGAGCAGCGGCTTCCAAAGCCTTCTCTTCATCTTCCTGGACATGTTGAGTTTGCAAAGTGTAAAATGTATAGCCTTAACCTTTGACTATGAGCCTAATGTATCTCTACGTACACATGTGGCCCATGTCTGACAATAAACCGAACCATTTAATTTTTAAGTAACAATACTAATGCAATGCGTTAATATTTGAACATGGTAGGACTATGAAATGAATATGAATCAAGGAAATGATATGATCTGATATATTCTGATATGATATGATTGATATGATTGATATTTATAAAATATGAATGATATGAAACATATGTTAAATGATCTGTCTCATCTGCTTCATGTCCCTTCAATTTTTTAACAAGGCTGGGCTGCTAGGCTATTAATATGTTCAAGTCCCTGAGAAAAAAACATTGCTGGCATTGCATTACTGTCCTTACCTTCTTCAAACATGTTACATATTGCATGTCTAGCACGTTTGTAAATGTATGGTGTGTAAAAGGAAATGCCCACATCTGAAGACCACACTCAAACATCGAGATCAAGCAGGAACAACATAGATGAACTTGACAGGCATGGTCTAGCGACCTAAGGTAATAGAGAAGAATCAGGGGACCCATGGCCTGGGGCTGAGAGGCAAGGAAAACTGATTGACCATGGCTCAAAACCCGAAAACCCAGCCTTGCTGACTTTGTTGACTTTCATCATCTTGTTTTTGAGCTTCTCATGGCTTTCCTTTTGATCTTCTTGGTTTTCATGAGCCTCCCTTTTCTCCTTCTCAACTGAAAACCTCTTGCCCATGATCAGCAACTTCTGGCCCTCTGGCCTGGCAGCAACCGCCACGCCCTCGACTCCGCTTTCATCCTCACAGGGTGACGTCAGGATCAGTCTTAGAATGGATGTTGTTGTTTTCTAAGAAATCTCTTAGCCCATAGCCTATGGTATGAGATGGTATGAGCCTGAGCTCTTTTGACCCACTACTGACCACTTGAAGTGTACTAGAATGTCAGCACGTTCAAAACTTTTGGACACTTTCACTCAACCCTGTCAAATTGGAGCGGCATCTGCAGGATGTCGACGATATACTTTCGTTTTTGGGACAAATTGCGATACTTTTTTTTGGCCTCGTCTGTCGCCTTTTCCTTGAAATAGCTCTCAATCGAGTGCCAAATGAACTCCTGCATTGAAGCGGGACACCGTGGCTGGCACAAACCCTGGCGACAATGTTTGAACGATTCAGGATCCTTGAATACAATCGAGGTAAAGGGGAACCCAATGATGGAAACATTGCCAACTACTCGCTTCTCTGGTGTTGTGTTCAACAGCAATGTAATCCCAATGGCTTCTGGCATCAACCTTCTGTCAATGTGAAATGTTGCAACTTCAATTTGATTTGACAGTACCATATTATATTGGTAGTTTGTAATTGGTAAGAATGATTAATTACTGTAGTCTTAGTCAGTGTTATGATTTATTTTAATTATCATATCATCATATCACCACAGAATCTTAAAATTTACAGAAGAGTTAAATTACCAGTGCCTGATTCTTGAGATCTTTCACTTCCTCAATACTCTTGCACACCAATAACTAGACTAATACTAACAAACTAATAAGGAATAATGAAATAACTAACAACTAAAAACAAAAAACTTACTAATAATTACCAACAATTGCTCACTGCATTGACTGTCCTGTCGCACGTCGACGTAGTCAGATTCCTTCTTCTTGGTGAACAACTCTATATCCACACGTTCATGCCGCGGTTTCGTGCCCGGCTTCTTGGCTAGCAAGTTTATGTGGGTACGCCTGAGGTTGCGAAACCTCAGTTTCAAGTGAGGCGAATGCATCAACATCAACATCAACGTCATCATCATCATCATCATCATCATCAATGGTTATTGTTTCAGTAACGTGCTTTGGGAATGAATGATTAGTTAGTTCACTTGATGAAGGCCGGAGATCATCCAACATTGTTGCAAGAATACGAAAACCCAAAGTTGCGCGTCAAAATGCACCTGTCAAATCACCCCTGTGTCATGACTCATGAATTGACTAATGGGTACTACTCTAGTTAAGTACTAAACAGTTTAAAGTAAGTGATACAATTAAGTTTCATCATAATACAGAAATGAAATGATAATGATGGACAATGACTCATTGATGCCATAAGGGTCATGACCCATGTGCAACCAATAGTCACCTGTCTCATGAATCCGTGTTTCCAGTCAAAAACGGTACCCATGCTGACATTCTCCTTGAAATGAAACATGTGTCCCATAATCACTTGATCATGCTAGACAAAAATACTTTGTACATAGTCAACTCATATCACGACATATCGTATAAGTCCGTATAAGGTTTTGATTTTCAATTTCTGACAGCGTCACTTCACACTACACTCGAGAAAACTCCACCAAAATGATAGACTGCTGTACTATCATTAAGCGATAGCCTGCCTATAAGCTGCCTAAAGCCTAAAATAAATATCGAAAATAGTTTAATATAGTATAATATAGTCACCTAGGGTCTGTAATCTAGTGAGTTTTTAGTGCCTAGATTATCTTTTAGTAGGCTTTACAACGGGACAAAAACAAAAAGATGACAAACACTAACATGACTTGACTAGACTACAGAATACCATTCCACCCTACCAACCACAAACTATACTATACTTTGATATGAACGATTATGATTTGATTTGATTTCATATGCTCCTGAGACATTTGCAAGGTAATGAGCCACACCGGATACAGGGGACCACATGCTAGTCTATACAGCAATGGGCAATGGGCAATACTACCAGGTTTTTTCTTCAATGTGATCCCATGATTGACAAACTATCCCACAACGACCCTGACACTGATGACTACAACAGCCTATCCTAGGTGATCTTTAGCATCAAAAGGATCCAAATAAGAAGCACAGCATACCCCACACCCAAAACCGTCTTGAATACCAATGGAAATGCAGATGCAAATGCACATCCTTTGCATCCGGCGCAACGTCAACCCTGATTGTGACTTGAAGTTGAGCTTTCCATCCCAACCCCTAATTTACAAATGCCAAAGGGCTTCTCTTTGAGCGGTGGATGCTGAGACATTTTCAGCACCAATGTGGGAAGTGGAATCGTTTTGAAGGAGCCACGGTGCACGTACAAGCATTTCATGCAGCTTCCTGTCTGACCAGGGCGGGCTGCCTGCACAAGCATGATCTCCGTGGCACCCTCCGGCTGGTCCTGGAAAGTTAGCTGAATGAATCTGCCAAATGAGACCGAAGCAACAGGCAAAATCAATCAATCAATCAATCAATTGGAACAGAAGATGGATATATAATATGTAACATGAATCTGAATATGAATCTGAATGTGAATATAGTGAATACAAGTTGATTTCTGGTTGCCGATGGTAGTCACTTAGTCTTTTGCTAGGACAAATTACCAACATCACATCTATTGAGCCACTGCCAACCTACAACGAATGGTTGCATCATTCCACTCCTCATCCTGTTCACCAAACCTCTGGAGGCACAGGACACATTGATCTGCTTGTAGTAGCAAGGACATGTTTTCGCCATTGTCAGACATGGTGAAGGGCTGGCCACACACACCCCACACACACGCGCAAGAGCAGGCACTCAACAACTGGCTGAGCAACCGCAGACTGAAAGCAAAATGGCTAAGCGTAGTGAACCGAAATGGGTCACAATGGGATGGTTCTGAACTCTGAACTCTCTGGCTAACATGTGTAGCATCTCTGGGGTCCATTGCACCTGAATGTTTTCCATTGTTCTGGCTACTGAAACATCAGCAACGACAACAGTTGACCACGGAAACCCAAACGATGCCAGTGATTACATGACACACTGGATAAGCCTCCGTCCATACACACAATTTGTGCGATGTACTGTATGTTGTGTTTTTCCTGGATGCAATGTATCACATGCAACCTTGTGCACAATATACACAATACAAAATATTTGATATTGATTGATTAATATTCATATCAATATCAATAAATAAATGTGTACTGTATATCAGTATATCAGTATATCCTACAATCGTATGATTTGATCATCATCCCACGACTGCAATATAAAGTGATTATATACACATAAATAAATATGAATCATGAATATATAAATTATGTAATTTATATAATTATATAATCATATAATTATATAATATCAAAAAAATGAACATGATGATATATGATATATGATAAATGATTCATAATGTATGGAGCTGCATGCAGTGTTGGAACACTGAATGAATGTTGTGTTCTCATTTATATCACTTCGATCGTGTGATCTACGAATCACATTTCCCCTTAAGCAATGGATGCTTGCTGCTGACTACTGAAGCAAGTGTGAACACATTGCATCCCTGAATGCGGCTGTGTTTTCAATGTTTGCAACCTCACTCAATCCCAAATAGGCAGTTTTGGCTGCCAGCTAAGAGGCCAAGTGGGAAGGTTTTTGTCCCTGGCAAAAGCGGATTTGACAACATGGCGGTTTCACACCATGCGGACAACACGATGCTGATCAGTGTTGTCAGGACCCCAGATTCTGGGCATGCTCTTCCCTAAACGACTCCAATACCAATTCCACAAGTCAGTTCAAAGACAACTTGAATCTTTGGGTTTTCTTTGGAGGATGTCATGGATAGATAGATGGGGTGCTTGATAACAACAACCTGCAAAGCAAAGAAGAGCAAACAGCCAGAATGTTTGACAAAAGACGCAAATTGTAGGCTGTGAGAAAATGCGGCATCACAGCACAAATCATCAAAACATATAAAGTGAGTTTGGCATTGCTTGCAGCCACTCACACAACACACAAAATGTTGCCAGAGCAAGTATGAGGATTTTTTCATATTTGCCATTAACTCCCTACTGTTCGCGGTTGACTCTTCGAACGATGTCATCCTCAATGGCAAATAATACTTCAAGGAGCTCTTTAGCATCAGTCTGCTGGGCCAATTGGTGGACCCGAGGAAGCATGCTTTGTTCACACTCACGCTTGTTGGCCATTGACATCACACACCACTCGTGGTACTGGCAAATGTCATCACCAGGCCATTGAAATTCCAAGACACAGGCCTTAAGTGCAAACTTCCTTCCACAATGGGCACAGGCTGGATGTTTCGGCTCAGGGTTCCTGAGGTACACTCCTGTGAACCCATCTTGTGCATCCTTTAATGTCACACACGGGTAATCTTCCTCATTCCAGTTCACCAGAAGAACATCATCATCAGACTCTGATTCCATGGAGAGAGGAGTGGTCGGAATTTCCCATCCTGCTGACGATGGGGACATTGTACGTGGCACATGTTTTTTTCCCTGATGATCAGTGAGGATCAGTCCAATGCAAAGGCCAAGCAAAGTCCCGATGACGGGAGGGGACATGGCGTCTCCTGCAATCCACAGTGGCAAACACAACAAGCCATGGTCATATAAAATGATGATCAAGCTGTTATCAATAGTCAATGACCAAGCATCAACAGATAGATAGCTTCAAAAAAACTGGATGGGTTTCGCATACCTTGAAGATCGGTTTCACGAAGAGCCCTGAGCCATACATCAATAATAACAATGACAATGACAATAACTTAACCATTGTATCACAGTAGTGTAGGGCGCATCCATGAATGGCAAGGAAAAGAAATAATAGTTCCAGAGCGCTAGGCCATAGCCCACAATTTTGCCAATCATACAATACCATACAACTTATCATACAACTGCTTGCAGATCAAGGTAATTTCACAATGAATCTGTTGTGAGCTGTGAATCCTATGTAAGGAACTGTCGCATTGAAACTCCCTTTATGCAGGTGACCTGAGATAGCCAGATACTCGTGTTCAAAAGCCAATTTGAAAAACTATTCCACTAGTCCATCAATGATGAGATAGCCTACAGCCTACAGTTTTGTCGACATGCTCGGGTCTCATAGTTTGAAGGGAAAGGAAATGATACCACTTTGGACGCTTCCACGGCCAAGGCTGTCCTAGCACCTTGTTGATTTCCGAATAGCGCAATCCAAGAGTAGGGAGCTCAAGCTTTGCAAGATCAAAGCCTTGCAGGCAAAGAAGGTCCTGATTGACAACCGCAATGGCAATGTCACTGTTTGTGTTTTCCAGATGGCAGCCCAGTCCTGGAAAATTAGGATACGATATGATATGTTATATGTTGTAAATCTAAATCACAAGTGTCCGTGTAGGTGATTTAAATATGATACAGTGTTTATTATATTGATTAAACCAAATAAAACTCAACATCAAATATCATATCATTCATTATCAGTTAAATACAGCCACTGACATGTAACATCAACTCATTTTACCATACTGTACTCATAGACTCATTGACTCATAGACATAGACTCACAATACTCCTTTGATACTGAACTTTTTTGGCAGGCAGCCAGAATACTGCACTGAACCATTGTTGCCACTCAAGTACTTCTTCAGTCACTGAGATGCTTGTGTTTCATTATTGTTCTGTAAGTGACTCCAACTGTTTCCGATCAATCTTTCGAAAAGGTCCAAATTTTCAAATTGTCAAATGAAAATGGCTTTCATTGGATGTCATTCTCCCTCCCACCCTGTGGCATGAAAACCAAGCTGTCCTCTCCGGAAAGAAGATTGCCCTGACTGAAGTCGAAGATCTTGACAAACGTGCTGATGGCGGAGACCGTGTCATCGAGGTAGATGGCTTTTCTGCCAAACGAACCTTATTTGTCAGAAAACGTTGGCACGGGGCATGTCCCATGTAACTTGTCACACAATGGGTGCCTGCATCTGATGTATACAGTATACATCAAAACAAACGAAATAAAGATAGATCCTGCCGGAGCTAGTTTTCTTCTGTTACTCTGGCAGAAGCTTCCCACTCGGCAGTGGATTCACCAGCTAATTCTTATGAGTTTTCAATGGCCACAATTCAATAAGTGTATGATGTATGATTCAATGCTGCATTGACTGTGGCTTTCATGTTTCTATCCAAGCCGTTTGAATAGTGTAATTCTGAAGCTTCTACTCTTCACACGAATTCAAAAGGACAGTTGAGTGATGCAAATGCTAGCTTGAAATGCCAGGGCCTATGTTTGTTGTAAACAAGTTGTGATGTACATTGCATAGCTGTCAGCACTGGCCTATGAACACAACAAAGGTTTGAAACACTTCGAAGATAGTGAATCTGAATGCAAGAAACGCGCCAGATCAGTGAAGGCGTGACGACGATGCGGATCAATGTTTTTCACCTGAGGGCAGCACTTGCAGAACAAGAGCAATTAAAAGTGAAACGATCTTCAAACCAATGGTAAAAACAAACTGAATTTACTAACATAAACTGAATATGTACAGTGACAGGTAGAGTGGCAAAATCAAAAAATTAGCAAAAAACATGTCCCCATCGCTTGTGGGTAAAGCACAACACTGTAAGGCACATCAACTAGCAGCCTATAACCTATAACTAACTGTAGTTGACTATTAACGCATCTTTTCTCAGAAAGTACATCAGAGAGAGAGAGAGGGGTTAGTGTAGCCCTACAACACAAAGTCAGTGAATGTTGGATCCTGATCATGTGGCATCCATTGAAGGTTATGGTACAGTAATCACACAGTTGGCACAAACAAGATTGCTTGGCCTTAGCCAATAGTTTGAATTGGGATATGGTGGATGGAAAAAATGTAATACAATTTTTTGATACCTACTCAGTCATGTAGTGTCTTGCAAAATATGCAGCTTTAAAAAATGTTATGGCTGGCATCCATGCCATTGCACTTGGAACAACCTTCCATCCAACTGCACCTCACTGGTATTAGATTTCAATGTGAAATGAATGAGTAATACCAACACAAAGTAATACAACAAGACAGTAGTGAACATGAGTCATGACAACAGGATACATCGTAAAAACATGTGAATTGCTTTGTTGATTTCAAAGTTGAAATATGTCAAAGTATAATTGATTCAAATTCATCGTATACAAATATGACGACCTAAGAATACATGATGTAATTCAAGTTCTATAATGTGTCATCGTTTGCTGTTTCTGAATGACACAGTCGATCTATTGGAAGTTATAGGTTAAAAGTTATAGTCAGAGTCATAGTCATAGTTAGTTATAGTTATATATATAAGTTATAAGTTATAAGTTATAAGTTAATGTTTTCAACCCTCCCACCTGACCCACATCAATTACCAACAATATGATGTAATGTTGAATTGATTGTTTGATCACAAATGATTGATGGCTTCGAGTTTATAAGTTTAGCCACTTTAGACTGTAGCTGATAACACACAGGTCACAGGTTATAAGTTAGTTCTTGAATTTGAAACATAACATGACATAACAACCTCAAACTATGTCACACTATGTTACCGTAAATCTAAACATTGTGTTTGTTTAAGTAAGATATGACATAGGATATATGAAAGAAAACATTTATCATATCATCATATCATTATTCATATCATGATCTTTTTTTAGCTCGTCTCAGGAATGGTTCCGAACGGTTTAGAGCGGTTTCATAGCGTTGATTATGAAATAGCTCAGAGCGGTTTAGAGCGGCTTAGTACTATTTCATATCTGCTACTGCACTTCCAGGGCCAAATCTGGCATATAGTTCAGAGCGGTTTAGAGCGGTTTAGAGCGGTTTCTCAGCTGGAAGCCATGTTGGTGTGATATGAAATAGTACTAAGCGGTTTAGAGCGGTTTAGAGCTATTTCTCAGATTCTCTTGTGAAACGGCTCCGAACGGTTTAGAGCGGTTTCTCAGCACATCCAAGATGATGCCTGGTAAGAATCTCCAAGGATCCTAACTTTAAGATACAAGATAACCTTTTCTAGCCTATCATAAATCATAATTTGTATAAGTAATAAGTTATAAAGTAAGTAAGTAAGTAAAAATTCTCAAAGATCAATAGATGATTGAAGTTGAGAGCACCTCCAGGAGTCACTGGATACTTTACTTTACTACAACAACTACTTATTTACTCCAGTCCAGTCCATCCAGTGTATTAACCATGGGCCATAGACCATAGACCATGCAATAAATGATGTTTAGTACAACTTGAACTTGGAACCACAGTTCACTCCAAGAATCCTGGGACAATGGCTGTGACATGATGTGATAATTGATTTCTGGGGGTGACTTTGCTACTTAAGAGTGGGCCAAAACTGAAGCCACAGAGTGCACAGGTTTGGCAACTACAAACTTCCAAGATGAAGACATTCCCTTCCCCTCCACAAGAACCCAAGACAGACCCAGTCACCCACAAAGAGCCGTAGTTCAAATCCAAGGCCTCCAACTCCCTTTGGTTCAGCCCCAACTCTTCCAGGGAGTTGCTGGATGAGTATTTGGGTGGACCATTTGCTTTCCCCAGCCTCAACTGTTTCTTGGCCTTCTTTGCCAATTCCTTGACTGTAGTAGTCCGAGTGCCGTCCTGAAAGGGCTGATTGGTCGTTTCCAATTAATTCTGCCAATTCAAGAAATTACCCTACCAAGTTTCAGAAATAGCTCTGCCAATTTGAGAAATAGCTCTGACAAATTTAGAAATAGCTCTAAATCGCTCTGGGAAATAAAAACTAATCATTTTCATTATAAAATTGGGGCACCGGAAGCTCCCCCGACATCCCCCGGACATCCCCCGGACATCCCCAGACATCCCCAAACATCCCCGGACATTCCCTGCCAATTTTTGAAAAAAATCGCAAAGATGGGAAAACCTGCGCTGCTCAAATGGTTGGATGAAGCCTCGGGGCCTAGGGGCTGTAGGGGCCTCAAGGATTGTACTTCCAGGCAATGGCAAGCATGATCAGTTTGAACACTCCACCCACCCTCTCCTAATGGTAACCAATCGAATAGATTCAACTCTGGCATACTCAGGGGCTCAATATTTCATAACTTAAATGATTAATTCGGGTGATACTATATGAAATGATATGATATGACTTTATTTATTTCTGTGTATTTAGAAACAACTTGATGACTCTTGTCCTTCGCAGGGTCTGGAAAAGTTGGTGACCATTCCATCGCTTCCATCACCCGTTTGACGTAGCTTCTGGCATGGGAGACTGTACATTGCCCTTCAGGCCCAGTCGTGAACCGGTGCAAAACCCTGTTCACCAGAACATCTTTGAATGTATGTTCCAAACGCTCTTGTGAACAAATCTTGCAGTCAACGAGCACGAAGTACACCCGGCTTCTGGATTGAGGCATTCCCCAGTCACGTGAACTCGGATCAACCAGCAGCAAGCCAGGAAATAGGAAGGAATGATGCAAACACAATTCCTACTTGTTCAACTGATTTGTTCTTTCAACATGCCGTTTGGTGCCCTGAAAACACGGAATCCTTGGAGTGCATTCAGCTCTCAAATTCTTAGTTGCACCCAATGTTTTTGGACTTGGAATCAGGTCTTGATCATGTTTTCCAGGTTGTTAGGCAACATAATGTCTATGTTCGGAGGAAATGATATGTTCGGAGAAAATGCGATGTCATAGGATTTTTACAGTACAAGTTCAAATTGATTTGGTGGACAGTATAAGTTTGCACAGAGCTGATCTTTCCAAATGATGTTCTGAAATTCAGAAACCGTTGGGGATCAGCTGGGAAAGGACATCTTAAACAAAAGCAAGGCTCCGGAAAGATCAAGAGTAGGAAGCAAGAAAACGAACGCAGATCGGTACTACAAAACAACAAATTCTCAAAGGCACTAAGGAATAAAGGCACTCAGTGCTGCCTGGGCGCTCCAGCTTCAGCTCAAGGAAATTGTAGCCAGGAATCAAAGCCAGGCCCACGACTTCTTCTTCTGATCCTTCATGTTGAAGTGTTCCATATAGAAAGAAGTCACGAGGAGTCTGCACAGCGAGGCAAAGGACCAGTGAGAAGGATACGTCATGGCACTTACTGGGGGAATGGTAAGTTCATTGAATGTGGTTAAAGGCTTCATATCGCTCATAGACTCATAGTCGGTTTATTTCAACAAAAATATAATACATAATGTATAGATATTGATATAAAATGTGATTAAACTATACTGTATCTGTATGATATATCACTGTTCATTGTTTAAATGATTTACTATCCATATTACATAAATAATTCGTATCTATGATTACTATAAATTATAATTGATATATGACTCATGATCTATGATTCTGATTTTAATTTGATGTTTAAGAAATGAATCCAGCTGTGACAAATTTTATGTATACCGTATACTTGATTCGGCACGATATGTGTCCAATGATTGGTTTGTCTGGAACATAGAACCAAATGAATGTGAAACGTCACAAGAAGGTGAACATACACAATTTCCACCATGCTTGACAATTCAATCAATTAATGACTAGATCAGGGATAGTACAATCTTACAATACTTACTGTTCATGGTATGGCATTCACATGTTCTGAGTGATGAATCGAATTTTACATCAATCCCTCTCCATACCCCTTCATCACAATGAAATCAGGTTAGGCTGGATTGTGGTTCACTCACAATATCACAAAATCATATACAAAATATATATATATATATTAAATACTATATATTATATAAATTATATATATTATATAGATATATATATATTATAAATATCTTATTACAGACTGATATCATGAAATGATCCCTGATGCAAACGACATGACTCTGAGGAGGAATCGGAATAGGTCTATTTCTTGGGTATCTTAAACTCCCTCACCCAATGGCTCCCACCAAGCTGTCCCATTGGCGCTGTTTTTTTCTCTTTGTCTCTCTGGGACCTGCTGGTAAATCCACAAGCTTCCACAATATCACGTTTGATCAGGAGCTGTGTGGCTTGAACGCGCACTTCTTGCAGAACTCCATGGGTACGGCGTTCCTTACTTTGTCATTCTGCCGGTCTTTCCACACTCAAACGGTTTCATTGCTATGGACAACATACCAAACCACAACATACCAATAATGGAACATCATTAATTGTGCAAATATATAATGAATATAGAATATACAACATTTTCAGTACGCAGAGTAATAATATAATAGATATTTTATGTTTTATGTATCTATATGATATTATTTTAGATGCAACATATCACATATATATATATATAGAACGGCTTGAATATTTTAGATGATTCTATAACTATAACTATTGAACATATCATCACATATATCATATCATCAAATTAAATCATAATATCATCATATCATACCGGTAGGGTATGCAGGTATCTTGAATGATGATGATAATGACTCATGTCATCCCATCGGCAATTCATGATTGAAATGCTGCCTGCTCAATTAGTGTCATTCCATTCCAGTACTTACTGCAAAAACTCAAATGCAATTCTAAATTCATATCATCGATATGAAAACTTTGAAGACCACAAATAAATCAAACAAACCGAGTTGGTAATACGCAAGGCGCATGTCATCATGAAACAAATGATGCACAAATGCTTTGGCGACTAAGTTGCCCCATGATTTCCGCCATGAATGAATGAATGAACGAACGAACAAGTGAATGAAATGAATGAATGAATGAATGAATGAATGAATGAATGAATGAATGAATGCATGCATGAATGAATGAATGAATGAATGAATGAATGAATCAAAGAATGAAAAATGACTGAGTGAATCAGTGAAGGAAGGAATGAATGAGTGCATGGCATCTTCCCCTTTCTCAACCTTTTCTGGGAAAATAAAAAAATGAAAATGGGAGGGCCCCGAGGTGTAATTCACAAAATCTTGCTCGGATCTGTGAAATGAGAATGGCAAGCATCTTCCCACAGCAGCTGGCTTTGAAGTGAATTTTTCCTTTGTTGTGAAAAGCCTCCTTGGAAACAAAGACCAGGCAGTCAGCGCTGGGAGCCTTAGAATTGCCACATGTCGTCCCTGAAGGATGTGTTGATTCATCGGTCAACTTTTGCTTTGTGGATGGAGTCTGCGTTCTTTGAGATTGCCAATAGGAGCAACAGCGCACAACCTTGGCTTTGCCAAGTTCGCGAAGAGTGCAGGAGCAAAGAAAACCATCTTTGTCCAATGTGAACCTGATTGAAATGATGTCAGCCAAAGCAATGAAATCAGATATCACAACTGTAAATCACATACTTCCTGAAACGATTCGATACTGGCACCATTGCCATGATTCTATCAACCATTGATTTAGTTTAGTTTACAGTAACAACACCTGGGTAAAGTAAACGTGTAACATTTGTATCAACTTGCCTCTTGCATCCATTTGGCGACGACCATACCATACCATTTACAATTTACATCCATTTACTAAAGAGCAAAATAAATAAATATGATATGATGTGAGAAGAGGCCAGTCTGCCACAAAAAAAACATTCAAAGGGTTCAGAACATACGGAAAAAGTAGCAATTTCAGTCACAGTCTAGTTGTAAATTAATGTAAACCAATCTGTACTGCAATGAATGATGTTAATTTCAAAAATACCAACAATACAATTGACTGAAATTCAATCAATCCACAGACACGCCGATCAATATGCCAACCATCAAAGAGATAGCGGCCACAATGAGTAAGAGCATCATGACAGTGTCAACCATGCTCCACACTGCAAAATTTGAGCAATAAACTTAACTTCAGGTCACACATGCGACACATTGATGTGAAAAAACATTTACATGGCTACATGGCTGCACGGCTGATGTCAATTTACCTTTGAACTACATGAAAATTTGATAATTGATGGAAAATGACTCCAGCACATTTGCCTTTTCCAATGTGTCCAAGACACGCAGGCTGGCAAAGATCATTGGATTTCAAGAAACTCTGATATCTCCCAGGTCCACATCACTGATTCTGAGTAATTAAGTATAATTAGGAATAGTCAAGATCACCGTACATACTCTGAATGCAAAATGATGATATGATCAAACTATCACAATGAATCCAATGAAGATAGTAGCGAAGCCAGCGCTGCTCCAATCTCATGTGAGGGGCGCCATTGCCCTTTGAGTTCTTGCAGCTTCCGCTTTGCTTGGCAAAGGAAGCCGTCTCTCAAGATGAGATGCCTTAGGCAATCCTTATGAACCCAAACGCTAGGCTTCAGAAGGCTGTGGTGCCAGCTTACACGGATAGTTCCCTTGATGATTTTACCCTTGCAAAAGTTGCATACACTTCTGGAAGAAACGGCGATGCCAACTGAATCAACGCCGACTTCCTTTGAAAAGAATGTTTTTGCATTTTTTCCTGAGGAACTTGAAGGATTTGGAACCTCATTCCCGGCACTGGTGCTGGAGGAAGCAACCTGCGCACATCTGACTGCATCCTGGGTTTGATCAACTGACTCCATGAGAAAGCTATGCTTGCTTAGGAGGGAGTTTCCCTTCTGCTCCTCCACCTGCGCTGCTTCAGAAATTGGAACACATGTTTCTGACTCAGGTGGAATCACATCTTGTGAAGGTTTGTTTGCTGAATTTGAACTTGAAGAAGATGATGATGACGATGCATCGGAATCATCTGTTTCCTTTGCACTCTTTTGCACTGATCCTTTTGCCTTTGCTTTTCGTTTCAACTTCTTGGTTGAGGTGGTTTTCTTCTTCGCAGGCATCTCCAACCCGAAAGGTAGTTTACCAGTTGCTCGTTTTCTTGCAGCTCGTTTTGAAGTTGGGTCCAAGGTAAATTCCCGGTCTACTTGAAGAGAATGAATGACCAACCCATGGCCCCGAACTTGAACCGTGTAATCCCAAACTTGCACAAGCACTGTCGGCTCTTCAGGTGTAGCAGCCAGCCTAGGGAACAGTTGATGGCTGGTCAAGAATCCCATTTGTGACAGGTGGTCAACCAGAAAAACCTCATCTGATGTACTGCTCATCCCAGCTTGGAGGAAAGTGTGCAATGTTGGCCGCTTCAAACAACAACCCAAGAAACCAACAAAGGAGTCTGATGCAGCACTGAACAGTAGAAGATTTCCGATCTTGACATTGTACTCCTGTATTGCCTTGTTGAAAATTCTCACCAGCTTGACAGCGTCATCACAATGTGGGTCTTGTTGACACAACCCACCGAATTGCGAATGGCATGTTTTCAAATCTGTAGCATCCATGTCTATGTCACTCTCATCATCACTCTCAACTGCATCCAACCCAATTCTTGCATGCAGCGCTGATCCCAAAAAATTGTGGCACTCCTGATCGCTCGTGGCAGTGTCAATGAGGCTCTGCTTCAAAGCTCCATTACCTCATTGGTTTCTCCGTTTGGTTGCCCAAGGTGTGGTCCATTCATTGATGAACATAAATAATCAAATGGTTTGTTGCAATCGAAGTGTTGAAAAGAAATCCTCCCATAGTAATCTGGAAAAGACTTGACATTCAATACCTACCCACTAAATCACTACAACCATGGCCACACTTGTGTTGAGATATGGTTTCCCCTGCACATTGTGCAAAGTCGTTGCAAAATGATGCATTCCCGTTTCATGGAACAGAAGAACCAACTGTAACTTTGAGTTGAACATTGGACCCCTAGGCCTGCCTACTCAAGAGCACGCATTGTTGCCCAATGTCAAGGCATTAGAGAAGTGAGGTGTTTTCCCCATCAATGTAGTTGTGGTTTGGAAAGGAAGGGGCATAAAACACCAAGCAGCACACTTGTGATATTTCTGACTAGTTGCAGTCACCCATTTGGCAAGGTCCTTTCCACATTGGATGGTTCTCATAGTCCATGAAATTGTGGCTCAAACGTGCAACTGACAATTTCTTCAATGCACTTCTGCTAACTTTGCTCTCTTCCACTGGTGATGCCTTGCATGTAGATGAAGCCAAGGGGGTTGACATGACTTCACGTCGCTTTGACTCTTCATATTGTGCTTGCGATGTATATGCTTCCTTTTCATCCTCCGGTAATGAAGCCCATTCCTTGGACAGTTTTGCAACAGCATCCTTGAATTGTTGTGGGCTCAGGATTCCTTCCATGGATTGAAGTCGCTCCCTTTGAAACACGTTCCAAGCACTTATCCTTCTCAGTTTGCGGTTCGCCGCAGTTGTGATTCTGCTCTGTCTGGCTGTCTTGGATTCCCATGTAGCCTCAGCTATGGTCTATGCGCTTTGGATCAAAAAATGAACAAATCGCCACTAGACTATGCTCTACTATAGGCATAGACTATAGGGTACAAATTACAGAACTTGTACGACTAAACTTGCTGGGCAGCATCATTGGATCATCATCTAAAAATTTGTTATAAATATAGTATAATATATATAATATATGTAATAATATATATATATATATACAGTTACATATTATATGTGGAAATATCATTACCAACCATACCATCAGAATCATGTCAATGGCAGTGTTGGGTATGAACAACTTCTATTAGGTGTCATTGGTTCGCCTAACCGCTTGATCATCTTCATCTAAGCTGGTGAGAGTCAGGTGAGAGTCATAGTCCATAGTTGAGCGATTCAATCATAGTACTAGTCCTAGTACCATAATAATAATAATAATTATTATAATAATAATACTCATCTCATACTGTATACTCAACTCATACGGATACGCGTTTTGTAGAAATGATAAATGGCAAGCTCGAATGGCCAGTTGTTACACATTGTCTTTCTGCACATCTGTAGGCCGTCATGATCAAATCCTGCTATTATCATGTGATGGCTTAATTGCCATTCAGAACCCAGGAAGTAAACTGCTGTCAGCGTCGTATGTTGCAAACAGTGTATTTCTATGAACTACTATAGACATCGTTTGATCACGGCATTGTGTCAAGTAAGATTTTCACTGTTGGACAAAGCATGTCTTAGACTTTGGAAAGGGCTGGGCCATAACGACAAAAATGAAATAGGACGAGAAACCTGTTTTGATTTTGATTCCTTGCCCAGAGCTTTGGAGAACTGGTTGACACCCAGTTTGCCACATCGTTTGAGAATTCCAGACCTCTTCTTCTTGGATGGTAATGTGACCTGCTCAACCCAATGTTTCTGTAGCTCAAACCCTCTGATGCATTGAGAAAGCAACGCAGTTTCCCGCGCCCCCAAAGGAGCTTTGATACCTCTTGTTGATCCACTGGCAATGCATTGAATTTGTCCATTCTTCACCTCCACTGATGCAGATGAGAGTGGAGAGTATTGTGCGATGTCCCCCAAAAGTCTGGTCACATCATCAAAGACAGATTGCTGAGTGGTCAATGGTTCAGCTGCCAAATGAGAAGGGTATGCATCCAAAAGGTTCTTGCTGAATGCGAAGTCGAAGCACTTTGCACAATACCGCTTTGATTTGTGAAATGTATCCCATTGTTCAATGAAGTTCTCAAGATCAGCCCCAAGCATGGAAAAGAGTTCGAACGGTAATGCATCATGTGAATGGACAAACCTTCGCCAAACATCCGTCACCAAGTGTATGATCACAGTGAAAAGGGTCTGCCAATGGTCCACACTGGAGGGTTGAATGTTGAGATCGAGCAAACGATTCAAACCATGGCTGAGCATATCTGAGTACTGTTGGATGATCATTCGCCCATAGTCACCCCGAACGACTGACATGAACAGCTCTTTGGTACTTGTTGCAGTCTTTTGAAACTGTTCGTCATGTGTCCCAAGCAAAGTCAACTTGCTCAGGTCTTCACAATGGCGAAACAATTTGTTGATCATACCATCCATGGGATTGATAACAGCGTCAACAATTTTCACTGACTGGATAAACTCAGGTTTCACCACTTCCTGATGGACAAGCCGTTTCCGTTTGGCATTCTTGGCTTGGAAATTTTCCTCCTCTACAAAGCCATCATCAAAGCACACTGTTCCATCAACATCAGCTGTTGACAGATCTGCTTGCCCCAACAACTTATTGATAAAGTCGGTTTGCTGGTCTCCCCGATCACTGCTGCCACTTGGCAAATCACTCATAGAAGCAAGAGCCCGGACCAACAATCTGTGAAGGACTACTCCCATTGTAATGAAACCAGAAGCATCTGAGTAGAATTTGAAGCGGTATAGAAGTGGCACAGGGCATCCTTTTGCAAAGAAAGGGATGATCTTTGCCAATGCCTTGTTCAAAGACTCCTCATATGAACTGCAGCAAGGTGGGTCAGTATTGTGCAAGCAATAGTGAAACACAGCATCGGACTCATAGTTTCCATTCAAAAATGTCAGGATCTCCTTTGCATGTTCCTTCCGTCTCTTCCCAGTGGGGTTGTAAGATTGTTCAAGCTGGTTTGACTGTGCTCTCCATGCTGATGACTCGGGTGGCATTTTCCTGACTGGAATGTATGTGAACGAGTTGCACACTACTGTAGCTAGAGCTTGTGCAATTTTTTTTCGAAAGGATAGCACTTCGAAAAGGTGACTGAGCCTTACTATGGTGGTCCATAGTCGGGGAACGGCCAACACTGCTGGTCGTCTGATCAAGCATGTCTGGTGGATGTAGCACCTCAAACGAATGGCGAGGTGTTGTTTCTTCTTGGTTTTCCTCAGCTCCAACAGCTCTTGTTGAAAAGCAGCATCATTGGTTTTGAGTGAATCCCCCAGGAAGACCAATGTTTTCCAGCCTGGACAATTGTCAATGGCTTGTTTGTCTAAACCCAGTCGCTCCCACAGCGTACCAATGCCATGTGAAGTAACCATTGTCCCACCAATCAGGTTCTGGTAGATGCCCTGTGTATCGGCAGCTTCCAAACATAGGAGAGGAGTTGGAAGTCTCATACTGCAGAATGTCTCAGCACCCTGATACTTGACATGAAGGTTCTGTATCGAGTTCATCACGGTAAAAATTGAAGTAGCATCAGAAGGTCCTCGCATTCGTGTTGAAGTGTCATCAACCACTGTTGTGTTGAGGATGTGAACTACCTCCCTTTGACCTGAATGTTGTGACAGCAACCCCTGGACTGTTGTCACCAATGATTTCAGCAAACTGTAGACACTGCGACAGCGGTCTTGTTGGAATGATTTCCTATCAGATTCCTTGTGCAAGTCATCTTGACGTTGAACGTTTGAAAAACTCGAAGTGAAAAACCACCGTTGCAAATAGCTCTGGTATGAATCACTGTCGGACTTGTCAATCTCTTGGCTAGGGCCCCCTCGAAACCTCTTTGCCTGCCTTGCAAGCAGGATTAGCATTCTAGACTTTTCAGTCTGCTGCCTGCCACCTTGTTTCTGTCGTGACTTTGGCGTGGCATCACTTGGCTTTTCGAATGGTCGAAACATGGCGACAACTCGCAAGCTTACAGAACTGGAAAGCTATCCTCTGAAATCCCGTGTTCTATTGCAAGGTTGGAACACAGTCATGGGCACACACTTAGTCATTCTCTGTATGTTACTGTGGCAGCAGGGATGTTACGGAATGTTTTTCTTTTGAATCCCTTATAAGATGTGTGGAGTCACCTTTGATTCAATTATTCGGAAATCTGCAAGTTCCTCCTGTGAAGGCTTGGGCCATGTTGCTGGGAAGCAGCAGACCCGGTTGGTTGGACCCTGTCTGGAGTGAAAACCACATTGATTGATAGAGTCGTCATCATGATAGTTGCGTTAAATTGTTTGCGGCCACAGCGACAGTGGCAGTAACTTGACTTAGTTAGAAAGATGCTCAAATGCAAATGCGCTACATTATACAACCTGCTGAGCTGACAATTGAATGATGTCTCCGTGGAACAGAACTTCTTTGAACCTCAATTGCAATGACAAATTGCTGATTAGTAAATTTTACTCATTACTAATTACTAGGGTTGACGAGCCATCACCAAGTCATTGCAAAAAGCTTACCCCGTCATTAAAGCCACCAAACCTAACAGTTCGACGTGGTCTGGTCATGGTTCAAAACATGTATTACTTACTGTATCAATATCATCCCTTTTGGATCTGTCACTGTCTGAGTAGTTGGGGCTGTTGTGTGGCCCACAGTCGAGATTTCTAAACTCCTTAGCCCACAATGTCCAGATTCAGCTGCGTGAAAGGAGTGCAAGTTCTGTTTTTGATGCTCCTAGACTCCTATCCTATGGTCCTGTGGGCCCTTGTGCCAAAATCAAAACGTACAACATACCATTCATGAACCTTTTCACAATTTACAGCCTCAAAAAACACAATCAAGAATCGAAGTGTAGAATGAACTGGTCCCCTATAGTCAAATGCCCATGCAACCAATGAAGTGAAATGCGTTGTAATTTATCTAAAAAAACCTTAAGATAATCATTTAGTACTAGCCCAGTCCGCTTTATATGGATCATACTGCATGGGGCATTACTTGACTAAAGTCACAACACATATCACATACCGCATACCGCATACCTGATAGCCGTGTCCGAGCCTCGAAACCTGCATAGGCAGGGTCGCGTTGCATCCCACCGAACTTGTCATAGATACCTGCGACCTGCAACAAGAGAAGCATGGTACGTGTTTTCCCATCAATTTTGAGTTGATGTGTGGAAGCAAAAAGGCGACTGCTGAAGTTGTAGGTTCATGACCCATAACCAAATGTAAAAGGGAAGCAGCCGCACTAATAGTAAGTAGTAAGTAGTAATTAGCAATTAGCAACAGCAATAGTATAGTCTAGTAGTAATAAATAATAGTAGCAGCAATGATTTAATAAGAATTAAGAATGGTCTGAGTTATAATTTGTTAGTAGTAGTCGTAGTAGGAATAGCAAAGATAATAAAATAGTCGTGGTAATAGGAGTAGTCGTCGTTGTCACAATAGTGTAGTAGAAGCCCTTTCTGTTCGAAATAGGTGATGGTTGTAGTAGTAGTAGTAGTAGTAGTAATAGTAGTAGTAGTAGTAGTAGTAGTAGTAGTAGTAGTAGTAGTAGTAGTAGTAGTAGTAGTGGTAGTAGTAGTAGTAGTAGTAGTAATATTATAATTTATAATTGTAGGATAGCAGTACGCTAAAAGATATAGGCTATAGGCAATTGTAATGCTGGTGGCGGTGGTGGCGCTGGTGCTGGTGGTGGTGGTAACTATTAACAAATGAATAAATTAGTAAATTAAGAAATAAGAAAAAATCAGCCATAAATGGGCTATAAATAAATAATCAATAAATAGATTAAGATTTATATAGTAGGTAAAGATTCAAACTTGAAGTCTACAGATAATGATAGGAATAATTCGGAATAGTAATATTAGTCTAAGTCCTCTGCTGGATTTGAAGGCCTACGCAAAGCGTAGCCTATGCAGGCTTATGACATACCGCACTTAGACCCGCTCTCTTCCCAGCCAATATGTGTTTTCCTGGAAACCGATCCTGATTTTGCCAAGCCATAGAATGTCATTTGAAAATGACCTAATGAAAGAAAGAAAGAACAATCTGGTAACCTGTAGCCTCACAACCATCAACCAATATTCCACTGGCATGTAAGGAGAGCAGCCGCAGGGCCTCTTCCATGATTGCCACTCGGGGGCGTCGCTTTCCTGGGCAACACTGGATATGTCAATTGTGCTTAGTGAAAGTTCTGGCAAAACACCTGAAGTAAGATAAAACCGAACAGTCAGCAGGGAACAGTGAAAGTGAGTGACTAGGGAGGAGGGAAAGTTTTGAGCGTGGTTGCAAAAGGTCCATTTAGAAGTAGCCTCAGGTGATCCACTTCTACAATCGACTAGACTAGAATTTAGAAATAACATCTCATCTCATCCCCCAGCCTTGACCCAAGAAATAAAAATGTTGGTCCTATACGCCTCGCTCATGTCATAGTGCATTTACACAAAATCAATCGTGGCTATGGCCTGCATTTTGCATATGCGATGCTGTGATTGTTGATTATGGTTTGCTGGCTTAGGCCGTATGGCCCATTTGATGCATTTGCAAATGCATGCTACTCCCATGTTGAATTCTGTAGCGCCATGTGCTATAGTCTATATAGTGTATTTTTAGTAATGCCACATGCCGCAATGCCGGTTGAAGGGACTCATACGTTTTTGCCAAGTCTCGGATGTGACGGCTTCCCAGAACAAATGGCATCGCGTCCTTCTCGGCACATGGATTGTAATCTGGCTTGGATCTCCGGAGGTTGAGCTTGCTGTAGGGCTGACATGGTGGACCAAAAAGAAATATGTCCTGTCACAAGGAAGTTTGTGACTGCCAATCTTCAAAGGAGAGTAGCTAGTAAGAAGCAGCACATTGTGTTGAAATTCTGAATACTCGAAGAGAGATTGAAAGTACCATCAATGTAGCACAGGGTCATGTACTCAAGATCTGAGATGTTTTTTTCAGATCAGGCTAAGACTATGACTCAACTTTTGGCTGTGACTAGACTATGAACTATGACTCGGACTCTGACTCTGACTCTAAATGTAACGAAGAACTGAGATGAACAAGAGCCTGTCGATTGATTGACCACTGCAGCCTCTTGGCAACTCAATGATTGAAAAAATAATGCCCCAACTCCAACGCATGGTCCTCTTCAACTTCATGGATACAGTGACTCTGATGCAGCTCACAATGCCCGCCATTCATCGCATCCGCCATTCCAGGAAAATATGGTCAACTTAGCATGCAGGGGTTCAACAAAATAGGGAAAGTTTTGTTTGGGCTGACATTGTTGTGTCAAATCTGACATTCTGATATTCTTGTCATATGCCAGGCCAGGCTAAACCATCAAAATCAAATGGTTTCAGTCATTGCCACTCCAACAACCTCCCCATAAAATGTGGCCCCCTCTCACAAGAATACATGATCACTTGTTGGTTGTCACTAGCCTCTCTGTAGTCCCTTATTGTTCGGCTTGCTGTGGTACACAGAACTGGGTGTGCGATAAAAGACTGAAGCAAAACCATCGAGCAGCAAGCGCCAGAAAACAGTGACTGACTTGAACATAATCCATTTGGATAAACAAAACAAACAGTGAACAAAACAAGCAGTCCCTTAGGTAGACCCCAAATCAACAAGTTTCACCATTGCCTTCTAGAATAAGTGTGCCTGCCATCACCTTGGAATGTGAGCATAAATCACGGGTCCTTGAGACCGCCAATCGTCGTAGACGGTGGACTGACTTCATAAATAGATGGCGATAAGTAGCTATAGGCTATAGGCTATAGCTATGGCAATGGCTATCACTAGCTATCACTGCTAGTGGCTAGTGCTATCTATCATTGTCCATAGTGAGTAATGACCATTGGTGACCTTGTTTATATCTATATGATTCATTCTACTGACCCTTAATGGAAACTTTGGAGCGTGCTAGCAGCTGTTTGACATCCTGTTCAGTCCTGACCAGTTACAACCAATGGTTTGTTTCCTCTACTTGTACTTTTTGGATCTATATGACTACATGTGTCTATACACATCTAGACTTCTAGACATCTAGATTCTAGAATCAAAGAACATGATGAATCTCAAGGACTCCTTTGTCATGGTATGAAGCTCCTAGTGAATCAACTTGGCCTGAAAATCAAGAGTGACCAAGACAAGTTGCGCTTGGCCTCGTAATGGGTCTTCATCCACCGTCGTTTGAGTGGACACAAGTCACTCACCGCCGCTGTCCTCCAGAGGAAGCCCCAATGATCGCTGAGCTGCTGCCTCATCGCATGGACATTGTTGGTGCAAACATGGGACAACCTTGAGATAATTTGGCACTTCTTATAATCTATTTAATCATTAAACAATATTATATATTATTATCATTAAATACAAGAAGAGCGTCAAACAATTGTCCCGCCGTAAGAGCTGATATCCTATATCACATCCCTGTGTCCAGCCTATGACTCATTGCCTTTTGTCCGCTCCATTGGTTTTCTGTTTCATCAGTTCATCAGTCTAGTCCAACCCATTAGTTCAATCCAGTGGCATGCAGTAAGTCGCCGTTGCTGCTCCAGCGCAGGCCTCCGAAACGACAAACCTCAGACACATCTAAAGGAAGTAACATCTTGGAAAGAAAAGGCTGAAAGAACCCAGTTTACAAATTTCAATTGTGGAAACAATGAACCATGAAAAGAAAGAAACAACTATTCAGCATTTCCTCACCTGCGCCCCCAAAAAACCTAATTGCCCATCAAGCTTCTTCAAGGGTTCTCCGGTAGCGTCACGTGGTAAAGAGTCCAGTTGAAGTGCATCACAAAGGACATCAGCCCAATCCAGGTACTTGGGTCGCACAGAGTGATCTGGAAGCCTGGCCCAATAGCTTTGCCTCAGATCATGCTGGATCCAAAACATGTTCCCCAAGAACGATGTGCTGATCTAGGATCTATGTCCTGTTGAATTGACTGGCTACGTGCCAATATTCCATGAAGTTACATTACATTGTCAAAATTCTTTGCCCACAGTCAAGTAGCATCATGAGTCTGCACACCCTTAGACAAAGACAAGCCACTTGACCTCCGGCTCATCTACCTCCATCAAATTGGAGCATAGATCGCTCTCTTCTCCAGTCAGCGACTCTGGAGATGAAGAAGGGTTCATGGCGCGTGGATCTAGTAAGGGTGCAGGATGGTATGGTCCACAATCTATTGCTGAAATTGACCATAAGTCGTCAGAATTACTATGCTACTTGGGTCATGCAGTTATGCATTTCACCCGTGCACCGCTCCCTGTGAATCACACCTGCTGGCGCTGTCGGCCGGAACAAGTTTCAAAAACAGCCCGGCCCCTTGAACGACCATGAAGGTCCAAAACTCCAAAGGGTCCTGATTAAGATCAACCATGACGAAACATGGTTAATATAAATTAAACACTTAATGGTTGATCATAATCAGAACTTATCCCCCTACACTACCAACAATCAATCGAGAATCAGCTTATCATATCAACCAACATTGCCCCAATCGTGAAGCATCATTTACCATCCATAGGTCCATAGGTGTCCATGGTCATAACCGGTCGATAACCATCTTAATGAACAATCCTGAACCACTCCTTTCCCATTAAGCGACCCTCTACCAACAGCTTGTTCAACCAGGATACCAGGAGGCCACCCAAAGAGGCCTGGTTGGCATCTCATGTAATTATTACTCAATGGGAGTAGGAAATACAGTAAATCCCACAGCGTTGATGATGGTCAACCATTGATTGTTAGTAAGTACAGTGCTAACCGCTGCTAACCACTTTTTATTTATGATGTACTGACTTCCTTACACCTTATGACTTATGACTGGTAACTCACTATCCATCATGTAACATGTATCATTGATTGCCAATTACAGACCATATAGGCACATGAAAATCTCACATGTCACATAACCAGTGATATAACAACTTGCTTCCATATAGAGCATACTTTCAACCAGTAGGTGACACTTCCTAACTGCCAAAAAAACCCAGGGCCCACAAAGCCGCCGATCTTCCAACTCAGTAGGGTAGGTCACTGGCCCCAAGTGGCGATTAGGGAACATAGACCAAACATAAGATCAATCAGATAAGATATTTAACCAGGTAAACCACTGGTGAAACAAACATGCAGGCTGGCTGCAATGGTTCCATAAAAGAGACAACATATTATAAACATCAGGTAGTTCTGCACAAGCATGAAAATGCCGTAAACAAAACATGAAATAATTCTAAACAAATCATGAGATAGCTTCAAATGGACATGCCCAACATTGCCCAACATGAATGAATCTAAACAAAACATGAAATAGCTCTAAACAAAACATGCCTAGATAAAATGATTCTAAACAAAGCATGAAATAACTCTATAAAAACATGAAATAGCTCTAGGAATAACATGAAATAGCTCTAAACAAAACATGAAATAGCTCTAAACAAAACATACCAACATGAAATAGCTCTAAACAAAACATGAAATAGCTCTAAAAAAAATATGAAATAGCTCTGAAAAACCAACCGAAGCCTCAAATAAAGAGGCTAACGCACGTCCCAATGTATAGGTCTACTTCAGGTTTTGTTCCTTGAGATGCTATATTGCATGATGTCGGACTTGTTAAACCACCACTTTGGCACCAGCCCATGTTGACCGCGGAAATCGGTATGTGTAGGAGTCTTGGATAGGGTGGTCGGTTATGTCAAAGGGCTGGAGATACACATAGGTGTCTTGTGCCATGTTGGTCTCCCAAGCAGCTGAATGCTTGCTTTCCAGCTGGGGTACCACCATGGCTTGGGGCCAGAATCCAGCCCAAGGAGTAAGGAGTTCTTATGCAGGACCTTCTTGACAACGATGTTTTGAGTCGGGATAGAGAGCAAAAGAGGGCAATGTACGTTGCAAGCCACTCGCAGAATTCTGGACATTTGTGGGTTCCAGGCGAGTTTGCTTGCTGTTTTTGGGTGATGTGCATTCTGTCTCATTGTGAGGAAGCCCTGTAGCCAAAGACTACTGTGGAATATGCGTTACCCACTTGGTTTCCAAGGATTGTCCTAAGCACCAATGCATGTGTCGGCCCCTGAAATTCATGCCATATCGTTTGAAGACCATCCGTTCTGGCCAAGCCGCTCTAGGGAACTGTGGGTATTTCCTGGCCCTCACTGCGGTATGAATTTTCTGAATTAAATGCCATTGCATTTTTTGTATATAGGGGTATAATTGCACCCATCACCGTTAATAGTTTTTGTCCACTACTGGCCATAAACCACCATGAATCAGATTATCATACCGGTCTTGTTGTTGTTCATCTTCGCACATGAGCAATTCAGCCCTGACTTCAGCTTGACCATGTTTCTGCGTCTTCATACATCACGAAGAGGAAATATAAATAACCACCAATAATCACCAACAGGCTCCATTGATCACTAGGGTGTCAGAAAACAACAGCAACCCTTCGTCTCCACTCATCCACTGGACCCTTTGCCGCACTGTGTGTCCTAGGCTGAGCTGGACAGCAGCTTTGGCTTTGCCAAATCTGTGCGAGAGTTGTTGGGTTCGGACCCCAAGTGTGCGGTGGTGAATGTCTTCAAAAACGTTGTAGGTCTATGCCTTGGTATCAAGATGTATCAAGTGTAATCGAGATTCTTGACCTTCTTAAACTTATTCACCATATGATTCACCATGTGTGCAGTTTCTGCAAAGTGTAAGCAATGCTTTGCACCAGGATGAATAAACCAACATGAGCACGTGCACCGTGAGGACGTTTTCGACGTAGCCGCTACTCCATTTCTGCCGTGGGCTGCATGGACGCGTTGCTGTCCTAGTGGCACAGTTTCTCCTTGGTACAACAAGTCCTAAGCGACAAATTCATGGCCCGCTGAACTAGCTGATTGACCATCCTCAAGAGTACAAGCATAAACAAGCTTATTAAGCATCATGGCGACAGGTTATGTAGTAGTTAAACAAATGGTCACTGGTGATTGGTGTGATTGAAGGTTGCAGATCTGACAAAGATATGACGTGGTTTCACAATTACATTGTGTGTGGCGTCATGGAACAAAAGCCAACGAGGTTGTTGTAGATCACCAGCTGATTTTGTTTTTCCTTATACCACTGTGGTGATTATGCACGAATAAGCACGATCAAAAATGAATGGACCATCAATGAATCAATACCAGCAACCGCAGCACAAATGAACCACAATCAATCATGACTAATTAACCATGATCATCATCAACCATGATTAACCATCATAAACCATTATAGGCAGCGATGGATCCCAAGGATCCAAAGGCTCAGTAGCACTAATTCATTCACCACATTGGAGACAGCTCCGGGGTTCGAAGCGGGGTGCCCCAGCGAGGTTGTGCTGTGGCTGAGCTGTCCCTTGAGAGGTGGATGGGACTGAAGCCAACCAACCAATAGCGATAGAAGCAAAACTGCACCAGATGGTTTCTGTAGATCATTTGGGCTCAATAAATGGTAACCTAAGGGGATGATATATATATATATATATATATATATACTTATTTTTATTTACATTATATATATATATATATATGTAAATATATTTACATATTTGTATTTACATATTGTGCTCAATGCATGGTTGACTTTGGTTCCTGCTTTGGCAAAGATAAACACAAACTTGATACGTTATAGTTTCTTTATATAATTTACAGTAATGGATTTGGATCAATTTGAGTAGTGTTTGCTTAGAGGATAGTTACCTACCAACTTTAACAATGGGGTAATGATGATATATAGCTATTGGTTACTTTAGGGGATAATTGAACATATACATATATATATATATACATATAAATAATTACAAGAATACTGTATTGATGACAATAGTTTTGACTGGTTGGTGGTTTCTGTTGATGAATCTTTGTTTTCAACCATACCTGGGGGTGATTATCCAATTGACGAGCATATTTGAAGACTGGGCGACTACCCACCAACCAGAGGAGTATAGGCTACCAACGCGCTAAGAGCCCCGGTGACATTTGACATTTTGATTTTCGCCAACGGTGGGAGCTTCAAAGAAAAGGGGTTTACAATCTCGTTGTTTTTTTGGGGAAATATAGCCATAAGTGGAGCATCTAAAACTTGACAGAGGATCATGTATATTGTATGAATCAACACTTACCAACAAGTATGAAGAGGCTTCAGAAGAGTTTTTGACACTGCTCAATTTGAAAGATTGTCATTGAAGTGAATCCGATCTGTTGACAGCACCAGGGCATGTCGACCCATTTCCGGCAGACTGTTTGGCTGAAACATGGCTTAGATCATCTTTGCTCCCTGTCAAATGGTGGTTCCTTAAAATAGGTAACCCCCCAAATCATCCACTATTAACAGTTCACAGTAATAAACCGACCATTTCTGGGGTCCCCTATATTGGGTAACCACCACATACCAGTTTGTGAGAAGTCGTTGTTGCTGAAATCCTTCAGTTGAGGGTGGTTTATCCTAAAGGCTTCCAAGCCTGACGAGGGCGCTGGGATTCCATCAACATCCCGCAATGTCCTTGATCTCTGAATCAGCTCGACAGGTGCTGGGTGAGCTGGCCAGCTGAACTTAAAGATTTTACCAATCGTTGTCCCTGTGCCTACTTGACGCGTCATACACCTTGAAGAACAGAAACGGCGGCTGAGAGTCAACATGAAGGACACCTGCGGTCATACCAATGCGGTTGACGAACATAACGACCCACCACTTCGCAGTATTCTCTTCAATGGGAGCGCTTGGGTACTCGCAAGTTCTCCGTTGACGTCGTCAAGTCCTCTAGATGCTTGAAGTATTCCACCTGTATAATTGGTGTCCGTTGGTAGATACCCGGAGATTGGCATGTTCCCATGGTTGTCTAGTTGGTGGTTTTTTACCATCTTTTATGTTCCCCATTGTTAACAAATGCTATGTTTCACAGGGGTTGAAACCACCAAGCAGTTGTTGTTGTTGTTGCTGTTGTACCCCAGTGATTCAGCAGTTTGGCACCAGGATGGTCCTTCTCCTTCTTGGGATTCGGCGGCGGTCAGCGAACAGCTCAGGTGTGTGAACAGAAGCTGTGGTAGGTGGATGGTGTGACAATCATAGTACTTGATGTCATAGTGCAGAAGCATGAACATATTCCGTAATTGCGCCAGAATCTCAACTGAACACCACAGTTGCAAGATCATATTACCAGAATTGCAGTAACTTTTCAGTTACAACCATACTATGAACATAATTGTTGCCTAGTGAAGATTTACTTTTGTACCCTATTGACCTCGTGCATAGCTGTAAATATGTCGGATGCCTATCAGATCTGGCGTTGCCACCGGCTTAACGCCACATTCTCCGCTAACTCCTCGCCTGGCGCAGGGCATTGGATCACTGCCTGGTATGATGTCCGGGCGCTCGGGTGTCGACCTTGCGGGCGCTCAGGGGTTGATGTCCGGTAACGAGTTGACGTTGAGCCTATTAGTTTCACAGCTGTTGATCATCCACCGGATTGAACATGGGTGATCATAGATGGTGATTTACGAGACATTACTGTCAAATATTGGAGTTTAACCAGAGGTGATCACATGTGATGATTTACGAGAACATACTATCAAATATTGGAAAATCTATGAACATCCAAGTGTTAATTGGTATGCAACTGGTTAGCAATTGAATAATTATGAATAGTTGGGTAATCGACGATCACCCACAAGATGGAAGATCCAGCTCTTAATAAACTAGCCCCAGTTGATTTATCATCAAAGAGCTAGGGCCCCTAGGGCTGATTGATACGATTCTCACGTTGATGGTGGACAAAGTTTCATAGGATTTGTTGATGACGCATTTTATGTTTTTTTCATAATGGTTTTATGCTGTTGAATGACTAGCACTTATCGTCAACCTATGGGTAAACAAAACATGATTTTTCTTGATGATGCGACCTCTCATACCATTGTTGACCTGGTCATGGTGGCAAATGCTGACGGATAGCAGTGCTTGATACCGGTCAATGGTGACTAGTGATGATTGCTGCAGATGCTGGTGGTCTTGGTGACGCGGAGCAGACTTTCGGGACAACTGGCGCCCAACAGCATGCGGTAGCGCTGTATATCTGGCTGAACTTGGCGGTCTTAGTTGACGATGGGGATAATGGGAATGAATTGAAAACACCAACAGGACAAGGTCTTTGCATGTGAAGAAACCGGGTTGCTTCTTATGATGATATGAATCAATTATGATAATAAAAGTAGCATATATTGATAATGATGGTATATAGTAGTAGAATATGTTATATATATATATATCGATAATAGTGGTTAAAATTATGATGGTCAAAGAGCTACTATTGTGCTATGAATCATTTATGACCCAAGTTTGTTGCATGTGAACCAGCGCCATGTGGCCAACTCCCAAGAAAAAACATATGATAGCGCCACTACGGCAGCCAAAATTCCAGTCAGTTGTGATCCAATGGCCGAAAATCACCGGCTATGTGACCAACAGCCATCATCAACCAATCGAGCAATTTTGGTTATTCCCCGCTCTTGTGAACTATTTATCTACTACTGTAACTATTGATTACTCGCTCATGGATAACTATATGATTAGCATTAATTGTCGACAATATTCATGTTCATTCGACTGTCTATTGGATTAAAACTGATCATATGGTAAACATATCATTGGATTGCACCAATCATTATTGTCAATTGTGATTGGTTATTGTTTGAGCGTATGTTGCTATTGTGATTTAACCACCAACTTCTGAGTCTAAGTTTGATTATCAATCATCAAAATCCATTGATTAAGCGTCAATAGCCATCGTTGATCATCGTTGACCTACTACCGAACTGATTAACTATTGATACTAAACCATATTTACAGGAACTAATAGCCATTTAAGTACTAACTATTACTTCATTGAAACAACTGAAGAGGCTCATCTATTCTCATCACCGTGAAAAAAACAACCATCATTCGACCATCCATCAATCACTATAAACAATTAACCATTCTAAGCCCATTCAACCATCTACTCACCACCATTTACCATCTATTCACCACCATAAAGCACCATTTCACCACATTTACCCTCTATTAACCACCATTAACTATCCATTTGCCAGCATTTTCATAGCCCATTCGCTTCCATGGCCAACCGGGCCTGGTCCCCAGGCTTTACTGGATTCTTTGCAGCAGCTGAGCAGCCACGTCAGGCGGTCAAGGGGCTATGATGGTGGATGCTGGTGAATGAATGAAGGGTGAAGGTGGTGAATGATGGCTACTGATGGTTTATGATGGTTGAATGAATGGTTGAATGAATGATTAAAGATATCTAAGTCCATGTATTTTGTCAATGATTCGTTTTAAAGGATGGTTTCTGATGGTTTGCGAGAGTTAAATGATAGATACTGATTTACGAATGCTTAATGATGCTTCTTCAACAAATACAAGGTGGGCCCCAACAGGTTTAAGTTGGGTTCCCCATGCAACTGGTAGTGAACCCCAGTGCAGCTAGTTATAAACCAACTTCAAAGTGGTTGGGGGGCCCACCTTGGTTGCAGTCATTCTCCCCAGCAGCTGACCAACAAAGCGGTGGGGTATGCGACCGGCAAAGCAGTGCTTGTCATGGTGGCTCCGGCTCATGGTGGTTATATAAAGGTGGTTAAGAAGGTGGTTACCAGTAGACTAACAACCTGGTTAGTGGTTAATGGTGGCGAAATGGTGAGTGGTTAATGGTTGTTGGTTGATACTGGAAAATATGTCTCACAACCTGGTGCGTGGTCAATTGTTAATGCTCCAGAATTGTTCATCGTGACTAATGGTGGCTTAGGCTTAATCACTTATCATTGGTTGGGGAAGTTGGTGGTGGCTACTAAGCTGGTCAATGGTGGTTAGTAAATATTAAATATTGACCAGGACTCTGCATGACTGGGGATTTCCGCCCATGTTCTACCCCGGATAGCATCCCAGCCTGTCTATAGACCCGTTTTCCGTTTTGATGCATGAATTATTGAACCCCATCTTCTACATATACATATATAAACCTGTATAAGAATAGATACATATATTGTCGACCACCCCATAACCAGTTCGTTTTTTTTTGATAGTATCACCATGGGTGGTCGTCAGTTTTGTGCTATCCTATGGCTGTACAATAAATTCACATTTGGTCTTGGGTGTTCTATGTTCATTTTGTAGACACCCCCATACCGTAGTGTCCAAAATGGATAGGTAGATGAGACACCCTTCTTTTTATGAACGGCCATGTGCAGTGTCAAACCCCTGAACAGGTCCAATAGGTCAAATAGTCAAATAGCATCATTATCATCAACCAATTTTAATCAGCTCATGGCTCATGACTATCAGTATGAACCATTCTGAGCCAATCTCATCCACCTTCTTCTGGTGATTAACCATCATCAACCTTCATGAATCAACCCCGTGGTTTTGCGCTTGCGCCGCCGGCAGGGCAAAGCTTTTGGTAGCAGCATCCGAGGCGGGAAAAATGGGACGATGAATGATGGTTGCTAGTGGTATGGTAACCATTAATGGCTAATGATATGGTAATGGTTAAGTATGGTTAATGATAGTGGTATGCTTAATGATGCTGAATTCAATGGCTGAGTATGATGCTTCATGGTTGGTTCAGGATGATAAATGATGATGATTGATGGTTACTGAGATAGAAGATTAGGTTTCTAAGAACCATTTATAATTACAATTTATAGTTAATTTATATCGAACGGATGAATGCTATCAATATTTACTCTTTATGCTGAGGTTCCCTGTGACAAGTACTGTGTAGGAGGTGCACTACCAAGCACATGTCCGATTCTCACGGTTCCAGCTTTCCTTTGGTGGTGCATGGAATCCTAAGGTCTTGCAGCCCTTTGCTGTGTTCTTCTTAGGATCCAATGAATCGGGTGGTGCCGCCTCCATTACTTGCACACATGCATGGGGGGTTCTCAAAATAGGGAACCCCAAGAACTAGAGTAGGTGGTTTATTACTATATATAGCATGAATAAATGCACATGGCCAATATTGGATAATATTGGATGGCTTGGGGGTGCCCCTATTCTGAGAAACCTCGACGTGTTTGTTGCTGGATCAATATGATGCTCTTTGCATTTCAGGGCCATGTTTGCTCCAAAAAGCCCCAGGCATGTGACAGCTTTGATCGGCTTGGGACTCGGCAGTGGTGACAGTGTTCAGGGGTAGATAAACCGGTACAGTTCAGTGGGAAAACTGTCGTGTCTGCATGTTATTCTGATCGATTTCCAACAAGAGGAAGTGGCAACGAGGAACGATAATGCGTTGGGCCCCGGTCATTTGTGATTTTGACTGTCGGTGGTCAGGAGAGAAGGTTTACCTGGTCATGAGGTTTACCAACTTTTCGAACCCTTTGAGCTGACATGTTTGTTTGAGTATGGTGAGCATTGTTGATTGGACCTTTGTAGGTTAGCTTCGCCATTGATGCAATCATTGCTTCAAAGCTGTCATAAAATACTATGTGTGTGTGTGCGCATCAATGGTGTGCATTTCCAACTGTTTCCCGATCAAAGATGGAGGCAACAATTGGGACGGATTTCCCGTTGCGCAGGTTCCAGCCGTGAGTTTGCCCTGCTGATCAACCAGAATCACCAGTGTTATACATGGTTTACATAATATGTTGATATGATGAGCTTGGAACTGCTTGGAAACAGCCACCATCACTGCCTGATATGACCGGCCCCATCGGCCCGCCTCACCCAACGTTGACTCCTGGTGCCCATCGAACGATCTCTCAGATGGCCCCTGGCACTCTGCGCGCCTGATGCGCAGCTCTCTTCGGTCCTTGCCAGTGCTGGGGCACCCAGCCACTAAGGTGAGGGGCTGGGGTGATCAGATGATCAATGATGGCTGTTAATGATATTAAGCACGATGTCAGTGATGGTTTATGATGATTTATGATGGTTTATGATTGTGAAGATGGTTTATGATGATTTATGATGGTGAATGATCTCTTATGATGGTGAATGATGGTTTATTTTCTGATGGTAGATGCGGGGTTGTGATGGTGGATATGGCTAGTAATATGATGCTAATGATTGTTAATATACATAATCAGATGGTTGATAAACTGATGAGATGTTAATGCATGTTGATTATGCCAACAATGGTCAATATGGCTGGTTATCAGTAATATTATGCTGATGATTATGGCTAGTAACTGTGGTTCATGCTGATGATCATATGATCAAATGATTGGTGATTTGACCGGTTCAGGATTATGACGGTTAATGTTGATGAATGCCGGTTGACAATGGCTGGTGTTCATGGTTAATTAAGGATCGTTGATCTTGGCCAGTCGCGCTTCATCATGGTCAATCATCGCAGATGAATCAGATGTTGTTAATCGATGGTCATGCATGTTCATTTATGCTTTTGAATGGTAGTTGATAGTTCATAGTTTTTGAGAATCGTTACTTATGAGGAATGACATTCCAGAATCGGCAACAGTGGCTCAAAGTCCTGGGGGCCCGCCACGCAGTGGGAACAGTCGTCCGTTCCAAGTCAGCGGGGTTGGGGGTCAAGGCCACTAGCATATCATGGTATCACCAAGTGGCACATCCAATTGTGATACTGCACACCAATCTTCAGGGTTGAATAAGATGCTTGGCTATGGGTTGATCAACCAACTAATGGGGGATTTCCACCAACAAACAAGGGAAAACAATGGTTAATGGTGGGGAACCAGGGGTACAGGGTTTTGACCCACTGCCGCTTGAGTAACAAGGGTTTGATTCTCTGTAATGTTGACTGCGATACGAGCGCTTGTGGTTTCAAGTTTCACAGGGGTTGAAACCACCAACCAGTTGTGATAGGGATCATCTACAATGTTAATTAATGCATGTGTATCGTTGTTATGCTTAGCAGTACCAACAAACGATACCAATTGAAATGAATAGGTGTCGGTCGTACTCACTTTATCATAAGGACATGAAAAGCCATTCTGGAGTAGATGCCGAATATCCCCTTGCATGATTAGATCACAAAGATCCTTTACCAACCTTAGCGGCAGGCAATAAATTTCCTCCCAGATATCCCACTCAAGATATCCCATAGATTTGTTTTTTGTTATCCACATCCCATTTTGTCAAACTTGGAGATGGTAGAACGGTATAACGGTATAACTTTTCATATTAGAGGTTTGAGTGGTTCAAGTTTTTCGTGGTTCCTGCTGGAGATGGTCCAAAAAAGATCCAATCACTGAACCCCAATGGATCCCTTAGGCTTTTGGTAGCAGCGCTGATGCATTCCTGGCGCTGTGGTGGCGACACCCCAGCACTGAAGGGGTGGGAGGTCATCATCACATCTATATGGAAGAACTAGCCGTTGGGAGGGAGGAGCCAGGGATAGCCCTAGATCCCTTTAAAGGCGGAGCGATTTGGAGCTACGAAGAGTGCTCCAACCAAGTGGATCCAAAGGGTAGATAATACCAGGCCAAAAATAGGCAACGTGAACATCCCAACGAGTTGACTAGTTCAATGATTTTTGGGATGTGAACCGCTGGGATACAGGGTATTGACCTATATAGTAATATGATGACAAGTTGTCTTGTTATTTGACTGTGGTTGATTCTATATTTGTGACACTGTTGGTTGGAATATGTATTTGACTTGTGGTAATATTGCAACCAGAGAAATATGATTATTGCATCTTGTGATATGACGTTGATGATTCGGTGATTGACGCTCAACTATATAGTTAAACACATGGATTAGAAAGATTTCGGAAATGGCTGGTGACGGCTTTTTACTCTATAGGTTTATCAAAGGTTGATGACATGGTGAAAGATCTGTTTCATGGTATAGTGTGTGATGGTTACTGATATGACGATGGCTACTGGTGATGATGATTGATTAGTTTATATGGGTCGATTTCATCCATCACCAAATCAGTCCAGATGCACATCCCAGCAGCGTACTGCTTGTGCTTTTTGTCTCTTGAGTCTTGAGGACAGGGATGGTGTGACCCATGTGAGAAACTCACGAGAGAGATGTGGGGCTTACCATTCCTATTCCTATTGGTTGTTTTGAGTTTTGCTTCGGAATGGGCGAACGTTGGCCTGGAGTCCTGACAGTAAGCATGCGCCAGCGTCCTTGACAAGTTTTAGGGGTGGTTCGTGTGTTGTTTCTCAGTTGGTTGAGACCAACCCATGCCAAGAGTGGTCAAGTAAGTAAGTTTAGCCATGTTTGATTCGTTTTGCTGGTAGGTTGGCAGAGTCGCAGGGTAGAGTTGCAGTACATCTCATGGGAGTACCTGGCAAAGAATCGGTTGGGACAGGATGACAAGTATGCTCCTGCTGATCACATATCTAAGCATACGATATACGCACCTGTGAGCCATTGTGAACCCTTGGATGTACTGATGTAGTTGGGTTGTTTGCAACCAGACAGTAACATCCTGCAATTCTGACTGGTATCGAAGCATGGACAACCACAAAGTCAATGGTGATTTCAATGTCATGCCCAGTGACCACCCGTGTCCCTGCAACCTTAGGCGTCAGCTCAATGGCACTCGTCGCTTAATTTTGCTCTTCGCACATCATCCCAGGCAGCAAACAGGTTTTCGGCTGTATTGTCAATGAATACCGGTTCATGAATGTTTCCAATGGCCAGTGCTGATTGCAGCAATGATTAATCATGGAATCTACAAATCAACAATCGACTTCAAGAACAACACATTGTTTGAATTTACTTCTCAATTGGATGGGGGGATACCAGCATTATGGCTACATCGGTAGTATGAGATCCAATGACATACAGTATGTTGACATTTATCCTGGTTCGCTCAGCTCGAGCTCAGTAATACCGGCAAAGAGATGAGATGGTGTGCAGCTACATGGTAGCTATGATCAATTGCTATTTGTAGATAGGTCATCCAGGTCCGTCCTGGGGCAGTCCACACATCCCAATTTGTCTACCAGCATGTACTCGTAGGAAGCTGCGCGATGACTTCGGGGCAATTCATTGAGCATTGCCCCCACCCAAAGGAAAATTGCTGGACCTCAGGTTCATAGTTGAAGGTACAATTTTGGCCTTTTCGGTGATCTTGACAACCAGCCAACCAGCCAGGAGAAAAATAATGATGGATAACACAGTAGTAATAATCAGTAATACATAATATTATCAATGGTCTTAAGTAGCAATAAGTAATAAGCCGTAACACAAGTGTAAAGTAGAAATTAGTAGAATTCATAAAAGAAAGGGCAGCCAGTCATTTTCAGGTCTCCCAAGATTCCTTAAGGTGACTTGGTAGTGTTGCGAATGGCAGGCTTTTAGCGCCATCTTCCAAGCTTTTCAGGCGTGGAAAGCGGTGGTAGCCAGGCCTTGTTACAGGTGGATGTCACTGAAGTTATCGCGATCCAACACGGGTGAAGCACACGAGAAATGCTGGGTGGCTGTTCCGATGGCTTGTCTATCCAGTGTTTTTTGTCGCTGGTTTGTAAGGAAAGGTGCCAAAGTTTTTTATACCTGAGAACGGCTTAGTGTGTTGACATACCCATGTTGCTTTAATTTACAATACACGGCTCTCCCAACCTGCTTTGCATCATGTTCTTGAGTTGTTGTCATGTTGTCAGGATTGAAAGACATTTTTTGTGTAAAAATGCAACGCAATATGAATGTAAAACATGTTCAATCGGGGGCGTCGGGTGCCCCCCACCAGTTTTCACATTTGAGGGGTGCCTCCAGAGGGCTTGTTGGTCACTTGTTGGCTAAGCATCGATGTGGGTCGGAAAACCAAACATCAACCATCCGTTAGCATCTAGTACTGTTGATTGACTAGCATAGGCTGAGGATTCAGGGTGTTGACCAAATAAGGAAACTGCTATGTAATGTCCAAAACTAGAAGGAAAATACCAAATAGAAGTACCCATTCTCCGGCCTTCCCAGGATGTTTAGTTCTTTTGCTTTGCAGGGAGAGATCATTCTGATTCACAGCCATATGTGCTGATGCTACCTTTGCTTATCCTGATGAAGAACGGAATTTCCTGGCAAGCACCACACAGGAGTGTTGTCATTCTACCAGTCATGCTGACTGCTCAGGCAATCTGCTACACTGGTGCAAGGCAGGGTGGGAAGGCTGGTTGCATGAAACCGAACAGCTCCAAGCTATTCACTGAAGTCATCCAAAACAAGGATAGGTGAACATCCCACGAGTTCAGGTATAGCTGGGGGGATGCGAACAGCTGGTGTACAGGGTAATCACAACTATAGATACTGCATTTGAGTTGCAGGACACATTATTTGTTTGTTGAGAATATGATAAACGCAGCAAAGAGGCGAGTTTGTGTGACTTCCATTTGTACCCTTTTTCTTGCATGGTCCCGGTATACCATTTGCTTCTCTGGATGTATTGACTTTCCTCAGAAAGGCGTTGGAGCTATACCGGTGTGGTCGTAATTGGTCTCCAACGGCCAAGGCTATTGTAATTTTCTGCAAACGAAACCTGCAATATTGATGGTATTTTCACATGACTGCTTCACAATCCTGCATGGGCTTTGATATGGGTATAAAACACGCAACTCGCAACAGCTTATTGTTTGTTGACCAATTATGATTATAAAGTTGACATCCAAGCGGTTTGAAATCCCATAGGCTGGAGAAGTCAATGAGCCAACAGTGGGACAAATGGAGAGCCCTAGAGGCATTGTTCTGACATCATAACTCTCTAGATTCTCACGAGGTGGAGATATGTGGAGATCAATGATCATTGATCCTTACAATGTGGACATCTTGGATCATTGATCCTTACAGGTGAAGAAGGCAATAGAGACCCTTAGCGACTATCCATTCTGGCAACCACTATTAAGCAATAATATTACCCCCTAGCCAGAATGGATCACCACTATTAAGCATTACCACTATTAAGCAGTATTACCCTCTATTAGCATCCCCGTGGTGACCACACCCTGTCGCAGGTGGCAATACTTCCCTGCGCTTCCTTTGTTGCGACCGAGCAGCGCTGCAGGTGGCTGTTCAGGCGCAGTGCTGTGAGCGAAACGCGAAGCCCCCATTGGGATCTTGTGGCACTTGAGGTCCTACATAGGAGAAAGGAGATTGGAAGGTACTAGTATAGAGGTATTGTATAGATTATACGTACATGTACATCTATATTTGTTTATATACATATATATATATGTATATATATATATGTTTATATATATATAATATATATGTGAATATGTATATATTTTTTTCATATAGACATATTATGTGTAGAAGTCATTAGAAATGACTGATTTGTTTTCTTGCATTTGCTTCGCATCACGTGACCCACTGTCCAATTTGAAAGCACTGAACACCCAGCCATTGGGACACCCGGTCCCTGCAAGGCCAAGGGCAGTGCACAAGGGCCATGGCTGTTGCACGTGGGACACGCTGCACGTTGGGTGCGCACCTGAAGGGGATGCACAGCAGGGATCTGGGAGGCACCGATGATGGGTTGTTATTGGTTAATGGTTGGTGGTTTTCAACATTTTTTATTTTCCCTAGTAATTAGTAGCAACTGGTTGGTTGACCAGTATTTTTCATAGAGGTTGAAACCACCAACCAGGTTAATCATGGTAAATTCAAAACGCTGGTTGAACCATCAAGAATTGTTTTGAATTCACCATGATTAACACTAATCCATCATTCACCCACCATTTGCCATCCTGAACCACCATGGCTCATCACTTGACGACCCCATTTTTGGAAACACCCGGATATCCACAGAGTTGTTGCAGGCTGGTAAGCTGAGCTGAGGAAAGCATGTTGCATTGCCATGTGAATGATTGCCTTTGGGGTAGCACTGGTATCAGCATGGTATCAACAAGAGCAGTGCCGCAACTGAACTGCGGCAGGTAAGAATGATGTTTGATTGCTTTCTGGTCCTTAGATTTGTGTTACAGTGATGGTACAATCGTCCTGGAGGCCAATAAATGAATGTAAGTGATCTAGATATTGAACAGGTAGCCTCCCTTTTTCTTTCCTACTTCGTACAAATACAATCCTGGTGGGTGGTTTTGAACATTTTTTGCCTAGAATCTGGAACAATTCGCTGATTATCTTGCGCATACTTTTGGGATGTCCCAACCACGAAGGAGCAATGGCCATCCACTGTGAGTCGCGCGACTGGAGGCCCTGCAGTCGCCACTGGTTGCCCTTCGAGTTGTCGTGCCGCTCCAAGGATTCCAAAGCAGTACCTGGTGAGGGCTCAGAGGCGGTGCCAGCGAGATCAGATGGCAATGGCCAACCATTCTGTTAGCAGCTGATACTGGAGTTGATAATAAAGTTGATAATGGTAAAATAATGGAGTTGATGATGGAGTTGGCCAACAATTCGGTTGATACTAGTCAACTACAGCTGGAAGTCGTTGAGTTAAAGGGTGCTACCGTATTGGGTGGTTTCTTGAAATAGGGGTACCTTATCCATATTGGAGAGCAATGTGAGGCCAGTTTCTAGAGAATAGGACCCCCCTCAGACATATCCTGAATTTTACGAGCGGTGTATAGAAAACAATTAAATTTCATATGGAGAAAGTGTGTCAGCATTATATTGATATCCCCATTACAGGGTCGACATTTCCAAAACATATCATCCAATATATGTGGTGCCTTCCATACCATGCCGGCCTGCAACAGTCAAACCAACAACGCGTGGGATTGATAAGAAGCATGCAAACTTTCTATTGGGATGGTGTGGGTCGGAACAATGTTTCTTTTTAAATAAATTATCCCTTTTAGCTCTGCGTGGTTCGGAGAAATGCAATACTTTTTCTGAGTGGGTTGACTCGTATTTTTTGTGATGATTAGTTTCTGAATTTTAATGATGGATACTCATATGGTTCTAGATGAGAAAGGGTTGGGGCTTTAAGTTTTTATGATTTAATTATTGGTAGATAGATTATTTGTTAATTACTTAGTTCATTAAA
>VSDK01025218.1:259675-285203 GCA_009767595.1 Symbiodinium kawagutii
GTAGTACTAGTAGTACTAGTAGGACTAGTAGGACTAGTAGTCGTAGTCGTGTCGTCGTAGTCGTAGTCGTAGTCGTAGTCGTCGTCGTCGTCGTCGTAGTAGTCGTCGTCGTAGTAGTCGTGGTGGTGGTGGTGGTGGTGGTTGTGGTGGTGGTAGTGGTAGTGGTAGTGGTAGCAGTAGCAGTAGCAGGAGTACGAGTGGTGGTGGTAGTGCTCTACTGGTGGCGGTGGTGGTCTTTTAGTTGTGTTATATTTGCAGGCTTGTTGCCAGCGCACCACGCCGCCTAAATACTACCCCCAAAGCACCGCCAGGAACGCACGAATTACCAGCCAAAAAACAACAACACAATTAAAGCTACACAACCAAGAACACCACCATTACAACAACACCAGCACCACCACAAGGCCGCACCTCAAACACCACCACTAAATTAAAAACGCGACCTAGACAGGACCTCTGCAACATCACCGCCACCACACGGATCACGAAAAGAACACAACTTAAAACGCCACCACTAACACCAAAAATTGCCAACACCACAAAAATACTAACAAAGCGCCGCCCCGACTGCAAACTGCGCGCCCAGTAAATGCGAATCCCACCGCAACTCATCGTTGTGCAAGACTGGGTAGTGTAGGGTCTTAGTAGAAGTAACTTCGCGAATCCAGAAGGGCCCCACGGGAGCTTGTATGCAACCATGTTGGAGCCACACGCATCGCGGTGACCCACAACAACGAGCGGAATGCGCAAATACGAGCAAGGTGATGACTTTCTGAAGGCAACATCCGAAAGCTTGACCAACTGGGAGGAAGCAGAAGCACAGAATGTGGGGTTTTGATTGGTATTCACCCTCTAAAGTTATCAACATCAAGAGTAGGACACTGGTTGATGTGTTGCCCCTAGAAAAGGGGGTAAACACAACATATATTATGAAAGCCAAACAAATAGGCTAATTATTCAGCTTGAATGAAAATTGGTGAACTTTGATACTTCATGATTGATCCATTTGGTAATTTACCTAGCAATATTGAGATTGTAATTTCAGATTGTGGATGCTTCGGTATTTTAGTATTCATAAATCATTAGGTAATTCATGGGGCGGTACCGAAATCTTTTTTAAACAGATTACGGATGCTTCAGTATCATTCATACATGATTGGGTATTATATATATTGAGTAACACTAAATACTGAAATTTTAAGTCTAAATTGTGGATACTTCGGTACTTTAGTTTTTTTAAAGTTTCAAATTGTGGTGCTTCGGTATTAAGTGATGAAGAAAGTTATTCAGTAAGCCGTGATACCGAAATCACCGTTTTAGATTGTGGTTGCTTCGGTACATAATATCTATGATTGATGAGGCTAATCATTTAATAACAAAAAATGGCAGTTTTCAATTGTAGATATTTCGATATTTTAAGAATTATTCAGAAATCATGAGGTAACTTATTTAGTGACCCCTTTAATTACCCATTTCGAACCATTTGAAATGACTTACTATTTTGTTTTCTGGCAGTTCCTGGGCCACCCCTGAACCCAATTATGAACAGCGTTATGAATTCGGAAAACATTCATTATTCCACTTGAAGAATTTACTATGTAGTTTCCTGACAGTTCCTGGGTTATACCACTACTCAACCACTCAGGAGCTGTTTCTTCTGAAGTACCACTAAGAAAGATTTCATCTGGATTTGGGTTTTGGCTCAATATTTGGGCAAATTATTTAGCCATTAAGAAGCAAAGCTTTAGATTGTGGATATTGCATTGCTTTTGTATGTATAAGCAATTAGGTAGGTCATTGAGCCATAATTGACGTGGTATTTCCTGGGCTACCCCCGTACCCAATTGATTTAGAAGCTTCATGTCGAGAGGATTTATTGATTGATCGATCTGTTTTAGCAAATTCATTTCCTGCTTTTTGGTGGACATATTGAATAATGAATACCAAAACCATTTACAAAAGGACACGTGATACATGTACTTAAAAGTAATTAATCGATGCCTGGAATCAAATAGGAAAGAAATCAGTGAAGCATCTACTACCTCAAAAAAAACTCTTCGTTACCCAGAACCACCGTAGGTAATCCACTATTTAGTTTCCGGGCAGTTCCTGGGCCCCCCCTTGCCAAATTGCTCAGGAACTGTTTCTTAAAGGAAATCCCGGAGAATAATCATAAAGGCATGTATCAAATAAATAGAACCTTTTTAAATTAATTAACAGCCAATCAACCAAAAAGGAAAGAAACCGTTAGAATACCCACCACAACAAAAAACATTGTTCAGAGCTATTTGAGCAATTTATTTTTGAGAAAACAAACTAACTAATTGATCGGTTTTATTTTAAGAACTACTTACTGCCAAAAAATGGTTGTTCATGAAACCATAATGAAGTAGTATGGTTGCGTATCGCCAATGGTAGATCTAACTTTGATGAGACTGATTCAGTAGTCGTATAGGTAATGTTATTTGATAAGATGTAATGTGTTTTGATTTTGTGATGTATTTTGATTTAGTATTTAGTTGTGTTGAATTTGCGACTAAATTATGTGTCAATTGTTGAAAGACCATATGTAGTTGTACCATTCCATTCATTATGTATTCGTTTTAATTGTAGCTACATGATTATGGTGAGTTTCTAAACTGAATTTTGGATATGTATACCGGATGGTGGGTACCAAACCATTCTGATTAATGCGTTGCGCGATGGCACTATTCGGGGCTGATGGAGCAAAAAGGAAGAGCAAGGAGCGAGGCGGAAAGGATTTTTTTATTCCAGCTATATGGCGGACAAATATCTTGAGTTCTGTGGCTATGGGTTGTGATATGCTTACCTGATATGTTTTTTATATGTACAGTATACGGGGGGTCTGCTGGTGGTTCTCTAGAGCAATGCTCTTAAATAATGATAAGGGGTACCCCAAAAATGTTTGGTTTATTCGTCATCAAGTTCATAGGCAATGGTTTTAATGGCCATCTCTCACAGTAGGTGTTTACCTACGCGAGTCATGGTGGATTATCCAGCCTATGTTGGAACGCCAGAAGTCAATCATCAAAGCTCCGCGCCATTGAGATGGTTTAGTAGGGGCGACATGCTGTCCGCACCACGATATTCTTGTGGTGCTATCCACAGCTATGGATTTTGTGATCTCTGCTGGTGATCGAAATGTTCATTTTTATGTGTTTCACATTTATGTTCTCAGCATCCGTACCTTCGGCACGCAAGAAGAAGAAGAAGAAGCTGTTGATTGATGATTAGTGGCTCTTACTTATATAAGTGGGACGGGCACAGGATGGGATCAAGAATGAAGGACAGTATTGTTGCAATGATCCCACATCAGTTTATTTTGAGTCATAGCCAACAGTAATAACTACAGCTAATAGTGGGCCTTTTACCAAGTGTTACAAGTATTGGTTATGAGTTGTGACCTATAAAAGGCATCGTTGACGCCCATTGGGAAGCTAGCCACAATGAACTCGTAATCATTAATTAATTGGAATGGTTGTTTCAATTCACTGAGGATAAATGGCTGAAACAGATGAAATCATTTTTGGGGCTAGGATGCTTCAAAAAAAGCTGGCCTTCGCTGTGTGTAGTCGTGATGCCATTGCAGGGTTCGGCATCCTCCGCTACAGTGGCATTCGCAGTATCCATCACTACTTGTGTTGCTGCGGTGGACCCACGTTATATACATTAGTATTTCATCCACTAGAAGGCCCGCTACGAGCATTACCATTGCTGCTTTTGTTCCACTTTGCTACATTTTGCTGCTGCCCGTACTCCTCTACTTCTGCAACACATTGCATTTTGCTCCTACTATTTCTGCTACTCTGCCCCACAGTCCTAGGTTCTGCCACTCCGAACCTAATCCATCGGCACTCTGGCAACAATATTGTTTTATGCATTTACGTGTGAGTTGATTCCCCTTGGCATTCCGTAGTGTCCACTTTGTGTTATGAACTGTTGAAATGGGGGTTCCTTCTCACCAGAAATATGCTTCTTGCAGGTTACACCGTTACACCCCACATTTTATGTATTCCCCTTGGGGGGTTAGATAGAAGGGAACTTATTGGGTCATGGCGCATATCTACATTCATGATTAGAAAAATATTTGCACGCATTGCAGAAATGAATGGATGGTCAGATGGTCAGAGTCAGAGCCAATAAGTGACTTCCAGAATTGGTTGCTGAACATAGCAAAGATACCATGGATCATGGTTTTGAATACACATCTGAACAATTTGGTATCTGCGATATTAATCAAATGTTAGTATTTGACCTAGCAGAACTGGTTTTGAAGACCAGTACCAGACCAGGTGTGCAATGGTTACGTGGTGCATCGAAAAGTTGGAAGGGTGGATTACATGCTCTGATAATTTCGTTCACCGTCCTTGATCACATTTGATCATATCTGAATACTAAGCAACACAACAAAGTTTGATAGCAAATCGTTAAACATAGTTGTGTTGCAACGTTTGCTAGTTGACCAATAGGTTGGTAAACCAATCACCAGTAATGGCCAATATTGACCAACTAATCAACCCATTTTAGTCATCACCATGCCCTTCTAGTTCACCATTGTCATACAACCATGATCACCCAATTGTTTGCAATCATTATTTGTATTTATATACTTGTTTATAAAGTAATTGAGGAATAATGGAAGTAGTTGTCACTACTCATGCGTAACCAGGGGTTGATTGGTTAAGATTTACCTGTCAGAGTGTATATATGATTATCCGTAGTGGACATTACTTGATCATGCTTATATAATACCTAAAAACCATCGTCAATAACAAAGACGTTAGTATGTTTTAACCATTGTTAGTAACTACTAATGATGGTACTAGAACAACATTAATGAAGCATGGGTAACTCGGCTAGTATGAATCATGAACACCAAGCATATGCTGTAAGCACAAATGACTTAATACCAACCATTTGCACCATCAATGAAATGTTAACTAGCCATGGTAAAGTAGTCATGATAAGTAGCTAGTGCTTAAGAACTCATCATGGAAAACAGCCAAGATTAGTCAACACTAATTGGTACCAACCATTTGTACCATTAACTCCATACCAGCAGTATCCAGTAGTGGTTGCCTTAATTGGTCAACCAATATAAGTTTAATCATCATCAACAATGAATAGAATTGAATTCAGTGAATGGTTGATGGTTCACTAATAAGATCACCTATGATCAACTAATCAGCCATGAACACAAACAACTAACCAGCTGTAATTGACCTCAACTAACCATTAAGTTAACCAACAACTACTGGTGAATCAACAGTAATAACTACTGTCAACCAACAACTGATGATAATGAGCAACAGTAATAACTACTAGTGATAGTAATCCATCAACCAACTGTTGATTACTAGTAGTTATTACTAACCACTAAGCTATTACTAACACGGTTCACCATCAGCTATTACTGCTGGTTAACTATCAGTTATTACTAACCATTAAGCACACCATTAATCAGCAGCAATAGCTGATGGTTAACCCTCAACCAATGCCATTCAGCCTCACCCTGCAGGCCACCAAGCGTCACGTAGAGCTGTACGCATTGGCGGCTTTGGGCGGCGGCGAAGCGCGCGAAGCGGCAAAGCTCGGCTCCCGGCGGTGGGTAGGGGATTGGTTCATGGGTCATGGTTCGACCACCAACGGTAATGGTTAATCATTGGTGAATATGAGGAAACAATAGGGGAAGTGAGTGGTTCATAGGGGGTAATAATGGTGAATAATAGGGAGTTGTAGGGATTATAGGAAATTAAATGAAATATAGTGGTTTTATAGGAGTCAATGATTGAGAAACCTTTGTAAAGGTTGATGATATAGAACAATACAGAACAATCACTAACAAGAATGGTTGAACGGCTAGTAGTCATGGCGGTTTGTCAACTTTAAGGATCCCTAAATTCACCCGTTGATCATCTAAAACGGACTATGACTGGGGATGATGCAAGGAGGTCATCATTTTTGAGCCCATATGATGGACCATGAAGCTTTCTACTGAAGTTGATGATCCAGAATGATCAATCATGATCATGAAGATCATACGGCTAAACTAATGAAAGTCATGATATGATGAAGTGAATAGTGAAGTCAATGATGGATTGGAATCGCTCACAAAGGTTAGATTTGTGGTTGACAAAAGGGTTGTGATGGAGAATCATTGTTAATAACATTGTGAATAGTACAAACTGAAAATTACTGATCAATGATTGATTTTGGCTGATAATTGTGGTTGATGATGTTGGTTGGTATCCTGATCATCAGGGTTGATGGTACTCACTATGCAGTGCTAATGATGCGCTCATCATCGTCAATCACGTTCGACATGTCACTATTATGCAGCAGTATTTAGTCAGTAATGTTCTCAATCTAGCAAGGATTGTTGATACAACCTGCTTAAGGATGGTTGCAATGATGTTAATCATGGTAGGTGGAACCATTGGAATTTGCAAACCTTGGTTGATGAGCTCGAAAATGCTGGGAATTTAGGTCATTGGTGGTTTGTTGTTGGTTCTCCTTTGCCGGCCATTGGTGACCGTATTGATGATAGATTAATGGTGATTAACAGGCCATTTCTTGCATAAATATCATCTCCATGGTGTATGAACGATGAAGGATCCATTGTTTCTATGGTAGATTAATGGTGAGTAAACGTGTTCTACCATTTACGTAATTGTTGGTGTTAATAGCAACACTCCATGTAAATCACCATTGATCTACCATCTTGATTAATTTCTATGAATGGTAATGTTAATGCTGTGTCAATCATTGATCATTGGATTCATGGTGATTATTGATGGCCATTTCTTAAACATGAATGTATTGTCATGATGGTAAATGGTAGCCAAAACTTGGCCGGACCATCGGTGATTCAACACAAGTGGAACCATGACTACACACTTCCGTTCGTCATTGACCACCATGCACAATTGAGAACCATCAAAAAAACGTAATCAATCATTATTGACCATAAATTGACCACTCATCAACCATCATTGCTCACTTATTGCTCATCACAATTCATCACTATGAACCCTGATTAACCATCCATCAACCATCCAACATTCATCTATTAATCGTGAATCAACCATCCAACATCCAACATTCATCGAATCCTCCTTGAATCCTCCATCAACCATCCATGAATCAACCATCAACCATCCATCAAATCCTCCATCATTCCTCCATTCACCATGAAACCCAGCGGTTCATCAGGCGCCCCAACGATCTCCACCGTTGGCCCGAGGCCTGCGACTCCGGCCGTTAGCGGCGTTCACTTCGACGCCGCCGCGGAGTTCTTGCTGGGCTCGGGCTCCGAGGGAGAACGCGCGAGGTCTGTAGGGCTGGGGTGTCATGGCTCCTGTGATGCTGAAATGGTGGCTTTCTTGACAAAAAATGGATGGTTTATTAATAAATATGGTTTGATACGACTATAAATGGTTTGTTTTTATAAATGGTTTACAGCAGGGGACATAGGGATAATAACCAACAACAAGACCAGTGTGGTGGTTTCTTGAAGTAAAGGACCCCCCAAAATGGTTGGTTCATTCATAAGCAATGATTCATATGGAATGATTTGGAGGTCACCCTATTTTGAGAAACAACCATAATGTTGGTGATTTGGTTGATACTGATGGAATGCCGGTGGTCTGCTGGTTGATACTGGTGGAATATTGATGAATATTGCTTGGTAATCGTTGGATGTAATTTTGGTTGACAACGGTTGAATGTTGGTTGGCTGATGAATGCTCGATAAAAGAAGATAGACATGGTTGACCAATCAGAATCGTCGGTAGAGATTGGACACTTAATGTCAATAGTTTGAAACCATGGTTATTGAAATGATTGACTAGGAAAAAAAAGCTGGTAGTTACCTATGATTGAACTACTAGCTGGTAAAATTATGATTATTTAGTAAAAAATGGCTGGTATGAAGAATGGTTCATGCACTTGGTTCAGCAACACACCAGATTTCCAGGTTCACTCTGTATGCAATGTTGATGGCTCGTCCTGCACCACCGGTCATCTATCCAAGCTGGGTCAACTTGGACAAGTAGTTCCAATAGTTTGTACCGATTTTTAGGGTTATCGTCCGACTGACTGACCTACAAACAAATCACGCAAGGTATTTGAAAGTAACCATGCAACATGAGGGTTGGAACTCACTCGTCGGATTCACCTTGCTCCCAATCAGACATTAACAACCCTCAACCCGTTTTTCCTGGCAGGAATTGGACATCTAGACATATTATTGATGGTCAGTTTTGTTGTTGGAAGACTTTTGGGACTGTTAGTTAGTGTGTGTGTGGGGGGGGGGGCAGACCCCAACATATAGGCAGTGTATATTTATATATATACATATATTCATATATACATACGCATATATATATATATATATATGAAATGTCACCCTCCAAGAGCAGCGTATACATAAATAAATATATTTATTTGTATGTATATATATATATACTAAATCTATCTATCTCTCTATTTATTTGTCTTATATTTATATCTGTGTAAATATATATGTAAATACATATATATTTATTCATTGTTTCATTCCACAGGATCACAGGAGTCCAGATGATCTCACAAGATCTCTTACTCAGCAGAATTGCCCAAGGCGGAGCTACTGAAGAGTTGGTCTCGGACGAGGAGGGGGCACTTCGCGGGCGGCTAAGGAAGCCATCCTTCGGTGGGAATTTTTTGAGAGGTTGTCGTCCTTCGGAGTGTATGCTTGTGTTTCTTGTTTGTTGATCCATAATTAATTGGTCCATAATTTATTGTAAGAGATGATCGTAATAGATGCTTTGACTTTGGTGAAGTTTGCAGTGAAGGTGGTAAAACATGTGACTTGAGCGTGATTTTTGCTTCTGAAACTCTTCAAGGATCAAGTGATCACCATCTTCAGATTCTGACCTCTTAGATCCTCTTAGTCACGTCAGCGGTTTGGTTTCCGATCCCAACCCCCAGAGGGTCGCTGTGATCACAAGATGCCCCCAAGAAATGTACTCATACCCATTAGAGACACTCATAAGATACTCCATAAGATATGCTATAAGACTCCATACGGTGCTTGTGGTCCGTCCTCGTGGTTTGCTGTTGACCGTTCTGGTGGTTGTCCCCGATCCAGCACCACTTCTCTTTTTGCCATGATGCATCCACCATGCTGTACGCTCGTAAAGATGACAAAAATGAACGAAAATTGTACTTTGAGGATTTTGAGGTTGTGTGGCTCGTGATATTTTCCCTCAGTCACCATCAAACATCAACAACCATAGCCAAGTTCAATCCTGAATCATAATTGATCATACATCGTGGACCCCAACTCACCATCAACCATCAATTAAGCACTGTGAAGCCCATAGTTATCCATCATCAACCGCCACTTAAACCATCAGTATTAAACATTATTCAGCATCAGCAAAATTCAGTATTACAGTGTCATCATCATCCAGAAATCACCAATCATTAACAATGTCATTACCAACATGATGAACCAATCATTAACTAATCCTTCACCAATCACCATGTTAATGATTAGTAACCCTTCACTAACCCTCATGAACCATACTAATGTTAGTAAATCATCCTAATGGTTCATGTGTGAATCAATCACCTTTACTAATCCTTACTCATCAACATCCCTTTACGAACCATCATGGACCGTACATCTGCTGCAGCGTGTCCCACCGGACGTCCACGTCGCCAGGGCGACCGGGGTCCAGAGGTGCAACACTTTCTGGCCACGTTGAGGTCGGAACGCCGGGCCCGGAACCCGGGCGCCAAGGGTGAATGCCATGGCAAACAATACCAGTGGTTACTGGTTGGTGGTTTTAACCATGGTTAAAAATGGTTAATCATAGGGATTGATAAGCAACTATAGTGGTTAAATAATACTCTGGATGGTGTTTCTCAAAGATTTGTTATTTTCCCTTTTAGTTCTTAACAAACGGTTGGTTGACTAGTTTTTTTCATAGTGGTTGAAACCACCAACCAGGAATACGGGTAAATGATTCAACCATGGTTTGACCAACAGCGGTTTGCCATTACAATGATGGTTGAAAAGTAATTTGTAAACCAGAATGATGAACCAATGATAATGGTAAATGTCATAGAAATACTAGCTATGATACCGGTAGTAAACTATTAGAAACTGATCATGCTTCCAATGACTAAGACTTCTTAGTTACTGATTCAAACAATCATCTAATGATCACTCATGATCATAATTGATCTAGTTGGTGGTTTCATTGACATGTCTCATGTTTCCCAATATTTGGGATGGTTGCTGGACTAGTATTTTCAGAGTGATTGAAAGATGATCACGGTGAACGATGGTCAACACTTTTTTGATCCATGGTTAGTAACTCTTGATCATGAAAGATGCAGTTGTGAATCGTGATTAGTAGGTCAACAAGAGGAAATATTGTTTGATGCTTCGAGACGGTTGAGAATATTGATTGATAGTGGTCAACGGTCCAGAATGGTCAGTAGGAAAAAAAGTGGCTGACAGTTATTGAGACTGATTGAGCCTCATGTACATAACCGACTTCAACGATCAGAGAGACCAACTTTATGTTTTGGTAAGCCAACTGACTTAGCTGGAAATGTCTTATATAGACAATCACAAATGATGCTCATCAAAGGAGGATACTAAACAGCACACACGTATTTTCTAAGTGGTGTTCATCGTACTAAACATCACATTATACTCATAAATGATCCTCATCGTATCTGAACAAATAACATATTTTCAACCATCCACGGCTTCGTTTTTCTCCCTGTGCGGATTGGTACCTCGGCCTCTCAACAACCCAGGGGACCAGTAGACGATCATTCACCACGATCATCGCCATTAGCCATCCTTACCACCGTTTGAAACGACTCATTACCATTATTCACCATCATCAAACAGGTTCTCAAGCAGCCTCTCAACCTGCTTATGAACCAGCTTATTAATTGCCATTATTCACCATCATTCATTATTCACCATCATTAACCAGGGTATCAACCAGGTTATGAACCAGCTTATTAGCCATTCTCAATCATTGAATGAACCACTAAAAGCCCATCACGATGACCACAGTCCCTCAGGTCCTCGGTTTAGCTGCGGCCACTGTACTGCTTTGGAGGTTAGCCCCAGCTGATGGTGTTGTACCAGAGGCACCGCCGTGGACCCCAGCAGCGTAATGATGGGTTGATGATCAGTCAGAAAAGGTAATTGTGATTAATGATGGTCGTACAACATGTTCAATGATTGATGAATGATGCTTGTTTCTGTTGTTCACCAGTTGACCATGGTTAACGCTGATGGTTAGTGGTGAATAGTGGTGAATGATAGTGGTTCTGATTTGATGATGGTTAGTGGTGAATCATGGCTTAGGTCCTGGCAACCTTGGTTGCTTGTGACAGGGGGTATTGGTTGGCTTTTTCGGGATTGGAGGGATCCCTGGTCTCTATAGTCTATGTAGATGCGAACACGATTCAGGCTAGTAATATGTATTTGTTGCCTCATCACTAGATGTGCACTTTTCTTATTTAGTTGAACTGCTCACTAGCCGGTTTGGATAATGCTGAACTCTGGTTTTATGACTGCAGAGCAGGCACCTATTCTGAGGGGATGCTGATGATTGGATTATTTCCAGGTGGAAAGATTATTTGGACCTCCTTTTAGATGCATAATTTCATTTCATCTCATTGCAGAGCAATTTTCTTGGTCTTTTGTCGCGTAATTTTTGACCCATGCCGCCCACATCTGAATGTTAGAAGAACTTTCCCCTACAGGGGTGTAGCAGTGCTTTTACCCTGATGCTTTTGAAATCCAAATTGTAATCAAATGTAAGAAGCTTTGTAGGACATTTATTGCTGGGGGTGTAAATCCAGGCAAACTATGACATGCCCACCTATGCTTCTACATACTGGGTGTACCTAGAGCCATGCTGAAAAGAATGATTCTCTTCAAGACCGGTGCATCATCAATTTAGGGGTACCAGGATATCATCATTTACGCACAGACCGTGACTTTGGGCGTCTCGCTCCCGGAGTCACAAGCCTGTACTGCCCTGTACTGTTCTCCACACCCACACGGCTGAATGCGAGTGTAGAAGATGATGAGCATCCAGCTGCCAGGCATAGCTGTGTGATGAATCTATGTGTCATCTCCATCTACATTGTGATGGGTTGAAACTCAATATCGCCAGAATTGTGTAGCTGAACATCCCAACAAAAACCCATCATTCGTCACTGTTGGTAGTGAAGCCAGACACCCTTGGTACGAGAAGCATTCATCATTGTGTCGTTGCATTAATGGCGAAAAGTTCACTGGCCAATATATTACCCATTCACCATATCAATGATTCACATTGATTCACCACTGACTAAGCATATAGTAGATATTTGTATATATTTATATATACATATTTATTTATTTGCGTATCTTTGTGTTCCATCATTGGACTATCAATTAAGCATACACCATTAGACCTTTAATTCTTCATCACTACTGTTTCACCACATTGTGCTGGTAGGCCTGGTCAACTATCAACAATTCACCCACATGTACTGTACCTACCACCATTGCTACGGCAATACTATCACTACTCACCATGATATAACGACCGTTATAGACCATAAATCATTCACCACTACTCACCATGATAAACCTATACTATCACTACTCACCAAAATATAACCATGAGTCAAACCTTGATTCTTCACTCTTACCCTGCCTGTTCCCTGGTTCAGTGTTGGCATGTAAACCGATCAGGACGCGCTGCGACGGGTTCCCGATGTTTTCACCTCGTCAGGCTCCGGCAACCGGGCCACGCGGCATGATCTCGCCCCGCGCGCCATTGGTGGATGCCTGGGGGCCCAGCTAGAGGTGGTGATGATTTCATGGTGTTAGTCGAAGTTAGCGGTTGATGGTTTCAGGAAATTCGGTGGTGTTCAACACCAGCAACAACAGCGACCTTAGCGCAGAAGTTTAATGTAACTCGCCTACTATTTACTGTAACGAATAGTATATGATATATGACAAAATGGAAGCTATATTTGAAAAAAACGAGCTATATAGTTCACCATCATCAGCAATCAGTAATTACGTATAGCCATCAATAGCCGTAAATTCACCACCATCAATCATCATTTACCATCAATGAACCACGATCAACCATCAGTACCGGTACAACCATCATTAAGCATATTCAACCACCCTTACCCTGGAAGTCAACGACCTTTTTTATAAGGCTGTTGTTCAACGACCTTTTTTTATAGAGAACCTCCGTTTTTTTTTATTGATAACGACCTTTGTTTCACTATTTTCGCACCCTGCTCAGGTATGACTCTTAGCGCTACAGTACAACTTCAAATATGTCCAGGGTTCCAATGCCCAGCAGCAGGGCTCTAGAAAGGGTACCTGTAATTGATATAGATCATATTGATCCAAGGGGTGGTATAAATTTGATATGGATCATTTTCTAGCCAAAAAAGCATTTTTTAAATATGTATCAAAAAATATTGAAAACTGATGGGAAAAAAACAAAATCAGAAATATCATATATGGCCGCCGCATGTATCCACAGAAGCCGGTGGTTCACAGGCTTTTTGCCTCAGTGTAATGATGGCAACAGTGCATTCGCTGGCCCGCTGGCTGCTTGATGGTTGATCTGCAATTTGTTTTACAGCAACTTAACTCAAACAAGCCAAACAAGCGCTTTGCGTTCCCTGTTTTCGACCTAATGCATCTTCAACCCCATCCAAGTCATCTTCAAAACCATGAGGAGGAATGAGGAAGGCTATGCGCAAAAGTACACACTTGAGTTTGGTATGTTCTTTTATTGGCTTACTCAACCGATTCAACCACCTTGTGCATTATTTTTCCCGCCAAAACAGTGCGTGATCGGTGCGTGACAAAACCGTGAGCGGACTTTTTTTAGCGTGAAGGGACACTTTTTAGCATGAACGGACCGTGACTGAAAAACAGCAAAACATCGGGCAGTTTTCGTTTTTTTGCGAAACAACCTACCATGAAGCAGTTGAAATCGTTTTGTGCCAAAAAACCAGTTAAACATGGATATTTGTGGCGCTATCATCCTCTATAGGTAAGCCATTTCGGTTCAGAGTTCAGCAGCACCATTGAACAGCTTCGTGGTATGTTTTGGATTGGTGTCTCAGGCACGACTGGATTCTCCGATTCACCGAGAAGATTTTTTTGGTTTCTAAGACATCAGCGGTTGAGGTTCTAAACCGATCTATGTCAGATAATGTCAGAAACATTTGCTGTCCGTGTAAGAGTTGCGTGTAGCACATCCAGGATACACAGTGAGTTGTTTCCTATTTTTGTAGGCTCCAAGTCATGAAACATACATTTGATAAGTTACTTGAATGTAGTAATATGGCCATTGAATGATGGACACAGGTTTTGTATGGGTTTGTAACAACCTGGGATGAATATGAATACATACATGCCTTATCTAAGGCTTTTACGAGGAGCATTGCGTTGACGGATGGCTGGAAAGGGAAAACAAGCGAGATTTGAGACCTTGAAAGTGAGAGGAGAAATGTTATAAAAAAAGGCTGTTCCGTGACACGACCTCTAAAAAAAGGCTGTTGGAAGGCTATAGGTTATCATCACCACCACAGAGTCGCCTCCGTTGCGGCACTCACCGCGTCTCACAACGAGGCGGCATCGCATCCCAAGAAGTCCATCTTCGCCGCAGCCAGCGAGGAGGGGAAATAGGTAAAACCATCATGTTCAGATTAGTGAAATTGATAGTTGTCATTGTTTAGATGTTTGAGAAATTATATTGTTTGGTTGCTAGATCTTATTGTTATCAATTGATCATTCAGAAATTATTGTGTTCACTTCGGGATTGTTGCACGGTTTGAGACCGTTATACCTCTTAGCAATGATTGGCAGATGTTAAACGATGCTGATGCTTGCGTGTGTTTGTTGAGTCTTGATACTTTCAGTAGCAATGATTAGTAATGAGGGTGCATTAGTTGATTATTCTCAATGCTTGTTAATGATGATTGTTAACCATTGTGAGCATTGCTGTTGAATGTGTTTATATATGTGTTCATGATAATGATAGTATTAGTCAGTCATAAGCCAATAATGTTGATTGTCCTGGCTCAGAATCATTTGGCCATGATGTATCACAAAATTTTTGCTATTCACGGATGATTGATGATGATGGTTGATGATGATGATTGATGATGAGCAATAAATGTGTTTTTTACTAATGAAAGCCAATATCAGTTTCTATCCCCATGGTACCCCGAACCATTCTAAAAGTGTTTAATTATGTTCCTGCTGGAAAACATTGTTTTTTGGATCCCATTCACTGGATGTCGTTTTCATGGTGAGTTGGTATCATGAAGTCCATGACCAACACAATGGTAGCGAAAATGAAGTCGTTTCTTGTTAGGCTATGGGTAAATATTAACCAACCAATTTCATGGGGGATAATAACCAACAATAATAGTGGGCAAACAATGGTTAATACTAAGGGAACCAGGGAGTACAGGGTTTTGACCCACAGCCATTAGATCAATTGCTGCGGTTGCTGGTTTCCTCTGGTTTTGATTTCCCAGATGCCTGGAATCATGGTGCCGTGCTTCAAGCATGGATCAGCTCGGGGATAGTTTGGGAACCTTCAAGCAGCACTCAGCTAGTCAATTGCTTCTTTGGCTTGTGGTTTCAAACATTTTTTATTTTCCCTATTGTTCATTAACAAATGGTTGGTTGACAAGCATATGTTTCACAGGGGTTGAAACCACCAACCAGTTATGCTTAATCTCATATGGGTGTTTCTCAAAATAGGAGTACCCCCAAATTGCTTCTTGATATCTGACATTGCGGGAAGCCTCCATGCCGCCTATGTCGCAGGACGGAACCGTGCAGTTGTGGTCCTTTGGCCGGCGGCTGTTGCGACAGTTGCAACTTGATGAAGACCGGGGGCGCAGGGGCGAAGGTGAGGTCATTGAACTGATCTTTGGCTGTTTATAAGCATAGGGTCCCAACAAAATCCCTGGTATAACCATCTATAGGGGGTACAACCATTGATAGTCTGGTTGGTGGTTTGATTGACATTTGTTATTTTCCCTAGTAATTAATCACAAATTGGTTGGTTGACTACTATTTTTCATACGGGCGGTTCAACCACCAACCAGATAAGGTCTCAACAAAATCCCTGGCCAATAGAAGGTGATGAAATAGCAAGCATGGTGATTGATTCAACAAAGAGGACTTTACCGATAAGTACCTGGATACAGAAGCCACTACATGGCCGTGAGAAACCGAGATAGTGCAATCAGGGCGCACAGCATGGGGTGAATTTCAGTATTGGATCCCCTTTGGATGCACCGCAAAATGCTGAAACGATTCAGTGCAACTATCAGTTGCAGCTGACTGTTTCTTTGGTGTTTGCTTGCTTGCTTGTTTGTTTGTTTGTTTGTTTGTTTGTTTGTTTGTTTGTTCGTTCGTTGGTTCGTTGGTTCGTTCGTTCGTTTTGTTTGTTTGTTTGTTTGCGGGTGTAATGTGCGTATATATATATATATGATTCTTGATTTGCGGACCGATGGTGTGTAAGTGCCAGTCCCTCATCTTTGGAGGTGCTGCTGATGGTTTGGCTACTTATGACTAAATCATGAATATCCATCATGAACGATCATTAGCCATCATCGTAATCAACCACAATCATTCACTTATCAATCATAATCATCATTACCATTGCCCTCTATGTTTCACTGGTCTTCGTGTTTTCAAACTATATTAGCTATTCAGGCGCGATCAACTAGCCGCAGATAGTGAGTAACTATCATCTATAGTCAGCAGTTGTTAGTCACTCCTAGCCAGTATCAGTCAGTCATATAGATCATGAACAACCATAGTTAGCACGCATCAAGTATCATGAACCACTATGAACAACAAAACAATAACACTCATGAACGAACCATTTTGATCACAAGCAACCACCACTAAGCATCAACCATTTGCGGAGCCCTCTCATTTACTGTACGAAGCACCAGTCCTTTAAAGGATCCAACAAGGCCTCCTCATTAAGCCTTGCCCAACCATCACCAACCATCAAGCATCCGAGGCCTCGACCGAGTGCACCTGGTGCTACGGTGGCGATCCGCCAGTTGCACAAGTGAATCAGTGTGGTAGCGACCAAACAGGGGATATGAATGGTTGGCTCTGGTCGTGAAAAATGATTGCAAACGGCTAATTGACGCTTAAAGGCTGGTGGATTGATGGTTCACAATGTGGAATGATGCTTAGATGCCCATGAAAAAGGACAATCAAAGGCCAGGGGTCAATGTCTCCATCGATGTTCAGTCACTAGGTAGGTCGTTTTGTTGCCGCAGCACTGCCAGGGTGCCAGGGCTTCAGCATTGACCAGGATCAACCTCTTCTAGCTACGTTTCACCATCAGCTGATTAAGCATTCTCAACCACCTGTTCTTAACCATTGCTTGACACCATCCAACTTGGGAATCGTAAACATGACAGCCTGGGGAGCTTGTGAACCTGTTCTGCATTTTTTCTGATATTAGTTGTATGTGCTGTATGTGTGTATAGTATGATTGCTGGTTAGTATGTAGTTGCTTACTGCTGGTTTATATCAGTTTATTCCTTTGCCAACATGGGAATCACCGAGTCAATCGGAAGAACCTCTTCACAACAACCTGAGTGAAGGACATCAAATATATATATATATATATGTAAAAACTTAGACCGATATTTGCATATGCATACATATATATATATATATATATATACAACATATATATATAATATTATGTATATTTATCTATTTACATACATATACATATATATATATATATGTAAAGTATGTAAACGTAAATCCGTAAACTTTTGTATATGGACATATTTGGATGTCCCTGACCACCGTATTCATATCCTTTGGACACACGTGCGTGATCATCGCAGGCCATACGACCTGGAGCACCAGCAGGTAGAGCAGTTGACCCGTGGTGCAGCAGGGGTCATCGATGGCTCAGGACCCATGAAATGGTGGACTACTTGGATTACTTAGCTGGATAGATCTAGTGGTGGTTGACTACTTGGATTAAACTGCTTGGGTTAATCTACTTGGACTAATTTTGATCTTCTTGGACTAATTAATCTACTTGGATTGATCTCCTTGGATTATTCAACTTGGATTACTTCCGTGGTTGATCGGCAAGTTGGTAATCCGCCTGAATCTACCTGGACCTACCTGGTCTTTGACTTGTTTTTCTGTAGTTGAGTAACCATAGAGTCCTGATATAGACCCACATAGATCCACACAAGATATGTATTCATGAAAATGCAATTGAGTACATTTCATGTGTGTCCACACGTCTATCACATGTATCATCCTTCAGACGCACTTGGTGCTTTCTCAGAAAAGGGGAACCCTAAAAATGGTTGGTTTGTTACTATAAATGGTTGACATTGGATGATTTGGAGGTACCTCTATGAGAAACACCCACTTATGGGCAATCACATGTCATAAACATCCGCATTTGCTTTGCCCAGGGCCTTGTCCCAGGTGCATCGGAGCCTCCTGGGGCAGGACGGTGGCACTTGGTGTGGAAGCCGAGCGTCGCTGATGGCATCCATGACTTGGGACATGGCTGTCACGGCGGCAGGTGGAACATGTGAACCTCAGTGAATCAGGATGTGGTGACTAGTGAATCAATATGAAACAAGATGCATGTATAAACTTACGTAAAAAGGCAGATGCTAAAGCCATGGGCTCTCCAATTAATATCTAACAATATGATTTAAGATGTATATGCATGATGATGCACTTGTGCCATTCATGCGCTGTTCTTTCTGCTTGCTGGATGAAGTGACTGCCAGCTGCACCACTGACGCTCTAAGGCGTGGAGTGCAACGGGACAACGGTTGTTGGCCGTGGGGAGCCCACAGATGGCTGGTCCAAGCAACACGGACGGCTGGTGGTGAAGATCCGCATTGTTTAGAGATGGCTATGGTTCGATACCAACCAACCAATAATTGGGTATATTAATCAGCCATTTCATAGGGAAAACGATGGTAAACGAAAGGGGAACCAAGGGTACGGGGGTTTTGACCCACAGCCAGATCAAGACTGGTTCATCATGTTCTATAGTGCAAGATTTAAACAGATCCATATGAACAGATTTACTCCCTACGATTTGACAGTAGATGACCAGGGAATGGTCTATAAATACGGCCCTCTCACTATGAATTTTCACTTCGTAAAGAACCAACCCTAATACATCACAACCTAACTAGCATGGTTATTCATGATAAATGAAAATTAATGGTTCATAATGACTACTGATGTTTGTGTTCTTATGATTGTATAGGGGTTAACACTTGGCTGTGGGTCAAAACCCTTAGTCCCCCTGGTTCCCCCATCATTAGCCAGGCTGTTTTCCCTTATTATTGTTGGTAAATCTTCCATGAGTTGGTTGGTTAACTGCTTGACCCATAGCCATATTCAGCTGGTATATCCTCTATAGTTGCTAGTTATCATCCCCTACTATTAACCATCATTAAACCAGTTAGTTATTGGTTGGTTAATCACTTGTGGCCGATCATTACCCGCTGTCATTAACGAGTCGTGGAGCTGCCTGAGGTGCAGAGTGCTCCGGGCACCTCGAGAGTCGTGAATCTTTGGGCCCTGGAAGGAGCGAAGCGGCGGTGCGGGGGGAGATGTGTGGCTGCGGGTTAGATGCGGTCAGTGGTTTGAAAAGATTCACATGATTTTATTATAACAGATGTTTATGATAATGCTAAGTATTTTTATTTCATGATTTTGTCATAAACGATGTTTATGTTATACTAAGTATTTTTCGACTTTATTACTATGTACATACATATATGTATATATATATATTTTTTATTTATACATGGTTTATGTATATTACGCATTACAAGAGATATTCTATTTCAGCATCAGCATTTCAATGATTTGTTGTTTCCCACCACTATCAGATCTAGTTGGTGACAGACAGGTTGGAGTGGCGCGGATTGCACCTGGAGTCAAACCGTCGGGATGCTTGGCGGCTTGACCCATCCCCAAGGTGTAGTGCCCCAAACTTGTGGATGAGCGCTTCTGGTCATGTGGCTATGGGTCAAGCACTTAACCAACCAAGGATTCATGTATAATAGCCAACAAACTATAGGGAAACAATCGTCAATGATGGGGAACCAGGGGTACGGGGTTTTGACCCATAGCCATGCAAAGGCCCTTGGGTGATGGCCTATTGCTTAGCATATTCAACGTGATGCCTTGATGATGAATCGGCCTATTGCTGGTGATTTGTGCTCGTCCAAAACCCGCGGTTTCCCTATTCATGGATGGTAGTGATCAATGATTTATCACTCTATTTTTATGATATCATCATTATATTATCATTATATCGGATCACAGTTATCATATTGATAACCAACCTGCTTCTCATTGGATGCTAGTTGGTACTATACGTACCACAATGGACAAAACCGTGTGGGTCTCAAGATAGTACGGGACCCACCAGTTATCATCTAGTTATTGAACATGTGTAGCAAGAAATCAACCTTAGCTTTGGGGTCACGTATTTTAAGAAACCCCCGTGTTGTATCATGACGTGTGATGGCCTAGTGCTTTGTTGTATCTCAGGAGATCAATTGCACGCCACGTACTCCTTGCAGACAGGTCCCGGACACTTGTGGTGGGCGTAGCAGGAGGAGTAGCTTCTGCAGTAGGAGTAGTAGTGGTTGTGGGAGTGGGATTGGTTGTTGAAGTGGTAGTAGTGGTAATGGTATGTAATGGTAGTAGTGGAAGTACTGGTGGTAGTGGTGATAGTAGTAGTAGTAGTAGTAGTAGTAGTAGTAGTAGTAGTAGTAGTAGTAGTGGTTGTTGTTTTTGCTGCTGTTGTTGTTGTTGTTGTTGTTGTTGTTGTTGTTGTTGTTGTTGTTGTTGTTGTTGTTGTTGTTGTTGTTATACTTGTTGTACTTGTTGTACTTGTGGTGCTGGTGGCCGGTTCCGATGGTTGTTGTGCCGCTGGTGACGGTGGTGGTGGTGAACATCCACAGATGTTTGGTATGGATGTAACTGACACCAGCATACAATAGTCATCATCAGGATAGAATCAATAAGGTCAAGGATGCAAGGATGCAAACAGCAAGTCATCAAAAGTTGATGTCGGCTGAGATGATTTCGGATCCTTGAAGGATCATCAGCATTGCAGCTGCACGGAACTCAACCTGGCATCCCCAACTTTAGTGAAAAACATGTGTGGTTAAGATTGGTTCCTTGTTACTGTGGGGCTGCTGTTGCAATCTAAGAAATCAGAACTCATATGAGCCAACCAGAATGTGGCGCTGGCGAAAGAATTGAGTACGCATATATGTTGTCTTTGAACCCAGAAAAGTTCTGCCTTGTGTTCTCAGCAACCAAAAAGCAAACAGTCAGAGTCATGCCAATGCTGAATGTTCGCTGCGGGTTTTTCTCAAATTCGTTGACTCCAAAGTCATCACCTCACGGCGAGGTTCTAAACCAGACTGTTTGGGTTTTGGGGGATGATTTGTGGAACTCGTGAGAAACTCCTGTATATTTGTGTTTGCCACTGAAAGCCAATCCATCCGGAGGATCCGACATCTGCTTTCATACAGCCGATGCAACCAATGCAACCACCAGTAGGAAGATGGTCGAGGATGGGTAAGCCAATACGGGACCCGCCCGCAAACTGCAGCTTTTTGTTGCAAAGCATATGGCAGTTGTGCATCCACATGATCTGCAGACAGAAATGCCAAAGGAAAGAGAGACAAATCGCCAGGTGACATAGGATAAGCCAGTGAATGCCGAATGCCAATTCCAATGCATGCGTTTGGTGAGAAAACAGCATTTTGACTCTTGACCACCCACACCCCTCTTGTACAGTATCTACGGCTCAGACAAAGAGGAGCAGATTCGTTGCATCACTTGATTTTCAAGCCACTGGTGGCGCCAGCATCACGAATATGTCAGTCGGGAGCCTTGCCAGAAGTCTTGGAGGTGTGTTTTTTTTCGACACAAGTGGTGCTTGGAATCTCGAAAGTGGATGATGATGGTTGCTTTCATGATTATTTGGCGGTCAACTATAGGGATAATAGGCCACGATAGGGATCCTTTGGTTTTATATAGTGGCTGATGATGAAAATCCCAGTTCGTAAATGATTTGTAGCTATGTTCATAAGCTACCTCCTTGTGCTCTCCCTGGCTCCTGTGAGACTTTACACTTGCCGTGGCTACCAGACAGCCTATCTGTGGGATGCCTTGGACACTTACAGGGGTCAGTGTGGAAGTGGTTGGATCACCTGAGGGCTGCAATAACATGATGAAGCAGCACTGCCTTCTGTACACCAGATAATCACATACGCAGCTATCTCTATCCAAAGGGTTTCGTTGTTTATCTACGTATGGTGGTTTCTCAAAATAGGGAATCCCGAAAAATTGTTGGTTTGCTAATACAGATGGTTAATACTTGTACTGAATGATTTGGGGGTACACCGGGCACCCCTATTTTGAGAAACTCTCACATATGTGAACACAAATTATTATATGTATCAATCTGTATGTATTTTCAGATGTACATGCCGTATACCGATACGCAAAGAATGTCAAAAGCAGATCAAATTGTTGATGCTCGATGATGCTAAGTGCCAAAGTGGTGCTGCGATTGAATGATGACCCTTTTGCCAGGGCGGGTACACACTATCGGGGTTCAACATTTCCATCAGACCTGGCTGGGGTCGAACAGCAACCGGATTTCCCTTTCCAGTAATTTTGCCCATAACCCCAATGATGCTGGGCATCACAGGCATCACCCAAATTGCCTCCAACCTGCTGGTATCCAAGCTGCTTTGCTCATCAGTAGCCAGTTTCAGCTCAGTTTTAACCAGGTCTTGCTGATGGTCAGAGGTGTTGGAACCCTTGACATCCCTTCAGCGCAACCAATGGAAACCAACGGCAACCCGCCTCTCATGTAGACAACCTGCCAGCTGGACGGTAGGGACCCAGCCGAACGTTGCTCAGGAACTTGCCAAACATTCACCTGGTGCCACCCAACAAGGCAGCTTCGGTCAACCCTGACTTTGTTGGGTCCAGTCGCAACAGCACTCATGTGATTTGTCCTTCATGATTAATGCTGTTGTGTTTGTTTCAGGTCAATTCTTCATGACTCCAAATATGTTTTTATTGTATATATATATATTATGCATATGTATTTGTTTGCAATATGATTTATATATATATATATAAATATTTATTTGAGTATATATAACGTATGTATATATATTTTTTTAATATTATATATATATATATATATATATTATTTATATATTTATATTATATATATATATATATGTACAGGTATATTTACATTACATATGCATGTTACTTGTTTCAGACATGTATGCACACACACACACACTCACATGTAAGTGCACAGTTTGAGAGGTACAACACTTTGTTTGTAAACCGGTTTGGATCTAAACAAATTTGCTGCATTTCTCGTTTCACTACAGTCCTCCCAAAGTCTACTAGGGTTTCAATGCCGGAAATTACAGCTGAAATAAGCAGTATGTGGCTTTTATGTATCCTAAAGAGGTGCCACCTGCAGACCATTGGATTTTGTATTAATTACTGGTGTTCTGGTTTTACTTGACATGCCCCTTTTCTAGATTGGATTTCAGCAACATGTTATTGGTTAAAAGCCAGCGACCCCCAAATTTCCGCGAGTACTCTGGTTGCAGCCTGACCATCAATAGTAGTTCCGCATTTGGGCATGCGTCAATACCATTCAAACCATGCGTAGTTGGCTACATCATCTCAATATTTATTTTATTTGCAGCTGCCAACAATCACTAACGTTACTGTAACATATCTATAACTCTCTTCATAGACGCCTGGGCATAGATTCGTGTTGACACAGTTACTGTATTTGCTATAGGAATGGCAAATTACCATACCCTTTCAAGTCCACATGGATTTTCAAGCCAGCTATATTGGATTACGAAAAGGCAACAATCAGTAAAAGTGCTTGGCAATCTATCCCTCACTACTAACTGTACCGATTGTTATCAGCTGGTACCATTGCTGTTTGAGATTATTAGCTGATATTATGCCCTATTCAGATGGTCTATCACTAGAAACCATCACCTGATCCATCAGAAATGATCATTCAGTCTATTCTTAGCAACATCAAGCATTACAAAGCGCTACAACGATCATTTTCCATAGTCATTAACCATCAACATAGCTATTAACCACCATTACACATCATTAGTCATTATCATCCATAGTTCTAAACCTTTAGTTACATGGTATATCAACCATAGTTGTTAACCATAACTATGGTTCCATAGTTCTTGACCTTCACCATAATTGTCAATCACTAATAATTAACCACAATTAGTTTTAAGTTGGGTTATAACCCTCTATAACTGATAGTTACCCCTACTTCAGTTAGTTCTAAACCAACTTATAAGTGGTTTGGGGGCCACTTTGTAACCACCATCAAATATAGTTATTCCATTACTATTATCCATAGTTAATCACTATTAACCACCATCAAACATAGTCATTCTCGTCCATGATCCACAGAACCGCGCCATTCTCAGGGCGGAGATATGCGACATTTGGGTATGTGCGGTGGCTCGCCAGGTTGGACTTCCGAAGCTGAATTGCTGGTGGGGAATCAGCGGCTTAAGAGTTGGTGGTATATATATATATATACATTTCTTTTAAATGCAGCAATAGTTGATATTGCATATGTGTTTAAGTGTTTGTTTGAAACAATTAACAATACATTGTACAGGTCCAATTTTCCATATTATAAGTTGCTAAGTTGCTGGTTGTGAGCATCTTCAGCAACTCATCACGGATTTGCATGAGCTGGTGCCGCTTCAGCTGATGGTCAGTGGTTAGAGTTACCAACCAGAAACCTAGCTTTGAATTTCAGCAAGTAGAAGCAGCCATGACTAAGCCCTTGCAATTGCTCCAGCCCATGGTGGTGAAAGCCTGTTTGCTGAATCCCTTGTGCGGGGTGATCAACAACGACAAGAGAGATTCGACACATGGTCACTATCAGCCACCGTTGAATGTCTCCATCACTCATGGTAAACCTTATATTTGGCTATCCATCCGCACATCCGTCCATGTATGCATGAGACGTACACGCTTCTAAACTTCTAAGTATTTACAGACATAATATATTCAACTATCTATGAATCCATATAGTTTTATTTATACATGGTTATCAGGTTTTTTTTACAATTGTATTTTTTTACATATATATATATATATACAGATTCAAATACATATATATATATATATATGTTTTTATTTATTCATTTCTCACACATCTACATACATACATATATATATATATATGTATATATACATACACATATCTTTACATACATGTAATCACAATGTAACATGGCATTTGAATTTTGCGAATCGCTGGATCGGCAGGGGGCC